>PVKU01006763.1:0-98006 GCA_004027475.1 Anoura caudifer
TTTAGCTTTCTTAGAAAATTCCATACTGCTTTCCATAGTGGCTGTACCAGTCTGCAGTCCCACCAACAGTGTACTAGGGTCCCCTTTTCTCCACAACCTCTCCAACACTTGTTGTTTGTTGTTTTGTTTATGATGGCCATTCTGACTGGTGTGAGGTGGTATCTCATTGTGGTTTTAATTTGCATCTCTCTGATAGCTACACACTTTGCACATTTTGTAGTTGACACGCAGTCCTCTGATACTTTGTTTTGGTTTGTTTTTCTGGTCTTTATTCTCTTTGTTTTTCAGTTTCAAACTCTGTATTGAGAGAGCTTGAGCCTCAAAAATCCTCTCGATAGACATGTCCAGTCAAAATCGCAAGGCCACCTAAGCATTCTTCGTCTCTGTTATGGTATTTTTGATCTTTAGTATTTCTTTTGGGTTCTTTCTTAGGATTTCCATCTCTGCTTGCATTGCTCATTTGTTCTTGCTTGCTCTCTACTTATCTCTTAGAGCCCATAGTATACTAACATAGTTGTTTCAAATTCCTAGTCTAATAATTGCAGCATCCCTGCTATGTCTGGTTCTGATACTTGTTCTGTCTCTTCAAACTATGTTTTTTGCCTTTTTTGGTTTACCTTGTAATTTTATTCTTGGTAGCCAGATGTACTAGGTAAAAAGAATTGCTGTGTATAGCCTTTATGGATGCGGTGGTTTGGTGTGGAGGAGGGGAAGCGTTCTGTCATTCTGTGATTAGGTCTCAGTCTTTTAGTGAGCCCATGCCTCTACGCCATGAACTCTAGGAGCATTTCTCTGTTCTTTTCACTCCCTTAGGTGGGAGAAGATACCTAGAATAGCCTGGACTTGGCTCTTTCCTTTCTTCCGTGTGGATGGTTAGAGCTGATGGAGTTGGGTAGTTCCCTTTTCCCAGTTAGGTTAGGCTATGATAATATCCCAGCAAGTTAGTTCTGTTTCAGTAGTTTCTCCTGAGGGCAGGCCTTGTTAAGCAGAGCGGGTGTTCTGGCATATTTCAAAACTGTTCCTTTGCCTTTTGCCTGATGGAAACACAGGGGCTTTTTTCTTAATATTTCATTGAAAGAACCTGGTCAAGTCTCTAGAGGTAAATCTCATAAAATTGTGGGGCCCCGCTATGACTGGGTCCCCCTGAAGAGTTTAAATCTCAGCCTTGTCTACTCTCAGCACCCAGCAGTCCATCGATGACATCTCAGCTTCTGTGCCCTGGCACTGGTGCCCAGAGTGGTTGCCATTCATGAGTCTCTGATGCACTAGGCCATGACCCCTCTGTTCACCTGTGTCTCAATTGGGGGGGGGGGGATAGTTTGCCCTGTGTCCTCACTGCTCCTGGGTTCTAGAATAGTTGTTGATTTTTCCATCTGTTTAGCTTTTTACTTCTTGTTGAGATGGAGTGGTGATGTTCAAGATCCCTATATGTAAAAGTGAAAAGTGGAATTATTTCAGTTGTGTTAGTTTTTAACATTTCATTTTCTAATTATTGTTGATGGTATTTCAACATATTGTTCATTTTTATACAAATACCTAGTTGAATTTATTTTTCAATTCTAATAGATTATCTGATTTTTTTATTTTCAACATATACAATCATTTGCCTATGAATAACATTTTCTTTTCATATTTTCTATTATTCCATTGTCTTTTGCTTGATCTTATTTCTATTAAAGGTTCAGCTGTCTTACTAAATTTAAATAAATGTAATTATTTTCATGCCTCTTGAATTTATGATTTTCTGTGTGGTTTTCAATGATTTGACAGTGATGGGCCATGGTGTGGTGTTCTTTGTGTCCATACTAACCCTGCAAGTATTTCTAGCACTTACTGAATCTGTGGTTTGAAATCTTTCAATTTCTGGACAATTTTGGCCATTACTTACTAAACAAATGTTCATTCTTTTCACTATGTGCTGACCACTATGATACTTTCTATATTTTTTCTTTTTGCTTCAGTTTGATTAGTTTATTTTAATGACTTTGTTTTCTAATCTTTGAGTTCTCTTTTGTGCACTTAATATATTTTATTCATCTGTTTAATTCTTAACTTTAATTTCTATATTTTTTAGTTCTAGATTTTAACTTGATTTTCCAAAGCTTTAAAATGACACCTGGAATTCTCAATATTTTAGTCTAATACATTAAATATTATAATTTTAATAATTCAAAACATCTGATGATGCCAACACACAGATTTTTCAGTAGAACTGTTTCTATTTACTTTTGTTGTTGTTTGTATTACATGTTTTTGTTTTCTAGTATGGCTAGTAAATTATTTTTTCATCTTGGACATTTCTTATGAAAATGAAAATTTTAGGTAATACAGGCTCAGGATAATGTTATTCTCTCACAGAGGGAATTTACTTTTTTTTGCCCAGAAATATGGAGCTATTGTGCCTAGAATTCAGAGATTGAACTAATTTATAACCGGTTTAAATCTTATTGAGAGCTGCTCTACTCTGAATCCTAGTTTATAGGCCTACATGTACCCTAGAAGAAAGTATCTGCCCCCAGAAACTTAAGGTGACTGAAAGTTCTTGTCAGTCCCTCCTCCCATGTATAACTTTAGAATCAGTATATACATCTATAAGAATGTTGCTTAAACATGACTCTTCCTTTTCTGTACCTCTTTTCTAGTTCTTGGACCCTGAAAACTTCCATGAAATGGTTATTTTTTTAAAAAAATAACTTATATATCTTCCCAAGATGATAAATGGTCTGCAACAAGATAATTCAATTGAATAGATCCCAGAAAACATAATAAATTTTTGATTTGGAAACTGTTGCTGATTCTTACCATAAACACACAAGAGATTTCAATAAGTGATAAGACAAAGGGGGATGCAAAAACATTCTCCTAAAGAAAGAAGAAAGCAGAGTATAGAGAAGTTATTCATTGCAATGTCAGCTAGTTACTATAATAAGAATGAGTGGAAGGCTAGTGGATTGATGAAAAACCACTAGCTGCCTTGGTCTCTCTCATTCCATACTTTCCAAGGATTGGTCATTTTAATCTACTTAATGTCAACACGATAAAATAATAGGTGTCACTAGAAAAATTTAGCTAAAGCTTATTCATTAAGAATAAAAGTATAAGCATGAAAAATATAGCAATATATAATTGGCTTCTTATATAGATAACATTATAATAAAAATTTAAATATGACACCAGATTTTTCCTTGTTCCCTGTTTCTTTCCTTTCCCTTCCTAGATGCCAGTGTGTATATCTGTGTGTATATCTATTTATGTATACAGTCATAGAAGAAATATAATTTTGAATTATTTCTTCATGTTATATAATGAACATTTCCCTGTGTTGTCATATGGTCAGTTGCTATAAGTATGTTGTATAACACTGTCATTATGTTATTTCCTAAATCATTCTATGTTTTTACACTTAAATTATTTTTATATTATATGATTAAGAATGTCTTAAAAACTTCTTAATTCCCATATATTTTTTTCTGGATTATTACCATTGTATGAGTTTCCACAGGAAGGATGATTTAATGGCTTAACAACACATTTATTTTTAAGTGTATATTTAGATACAATGTCTAAATTACAGCCATCAGTGAAATTTGATCATGTTAATTTCACTGTGGTCAGGTGGCACCAGGCATTATGCCTAATTTTATTAATTTAATGCAACATAATTTTGTCATGGTTTAATGGAATTACTGAGATAATTGATTTTTGAAATGTATGAGAAAACTAGATGACTATCAACCCTTTAACAAAGTCCAGTTAGATTAGTTACCAAATTGGGTACCAAAAGAATCCTCAGCATCACTACTTGGAATTAAAATTGTCCATATAGATAGAATCTGATGACTTCATCATTGTTATGTTAGTATTCTTCCATTTTGAGTGTACAATATTAAATAAGCACTGAAAACATGTATTCCTGTGTTTATATACTGTGATTCTTGGATATATTGAATATGAGTTTCTGTATGAAGATATTTAGGAAGGACAATAAGTAATAAAGAAATTCAGAAAATGTAAGAGAAATTTATTAGTTATCACATTAGAAATTTTAAAGCAGGTATAAATTGAAGAGGAAAACTGCTAAGCCAGTTTTAATGATATTCTTATATTGGCATTCGTTACACTAGCCCTCTGTCTATAAGATCAAGGCATTATCATTTAGGTAACATTTTCATTTTTATTTCCCTTAAATATCTGATTTTAACAGCCTTTTCAGACTTAAAATATTTAAAATTGTTTAATTTTAATAAGTATTACATTTACAAGTTTCTAAAAACACAAAATATAAAGTTTCATAAAATGAAAGTTTCCATTCTACCTCTGACACTCCCACTGCTAGTTCACAACAGTCCTTATACTATTCTGTATTTCTTGTATATTTCCAGAGGTTTGATGACAGGCACTTTTATGCATTGATTTCACAGTAACATAGGAGTATCATTAATTCAAAATATCTGTTTTTCTCTGTAGTGTGGAAGGGATTTATTGAATAGATAAGCAATTATAATTACTTTCAAAAGTATTATGTTGAAGACAACCGGAGAAAGTGTAAGTCAAGGGATTTTAATTTTTGACTCTATCTGTATATTAAAATGTAACTATCATAATGTAATTATCAACATTCAACTCAATGCTTCTTAAACAAGAAATGATTTATTATCTTGTCTAGCAAGAAGCCTGGACATAAGAAAAACCACGTTACGCTACTTAATTTGTTTCAATATTATTCTCAGATGTCTAGGTTAGTTTCATCTTTCTGCCATATTATTTCAATATATCAGTTTCTACCTAATGAGTGCATCACATGTTTGCAAGAAGCTAAAGCAGTTTCAGACTTCATATCCACAGACAATAATATCTAGGCTACTCATTCACATTTCCCCCTTCAACAAAAAGAAACCTTTCAATGAAGTGTTTTTCTGCCTAACACATTTACCATTTCATTGCATTGATCAGAATGCCTTACATGCCCATCAACAAAGCACTAGGAGTAAGGGGATTTATCACAGAATTATGTTTTAGGAGAGCAAACAATAGAATAATTTTGGGTCTCTTCTAGTAAAAAGGAAGTGTACAGAATGATAACCAACAGTGTGTTCTATACTGGCTCTAACCACTCAATTATACAGAAAAAAACACAACAAAGATTCCATTCATGATGGATCAAAACTTCTCAGTAAATGTTTAAATGAAAGAACTTAGGAAACTGTTTTAGGGGAAGAAGTAGGTGCAGTGATTGGATGTATGTTCATTAACCACTCAGTAAATATATGTATTAGTCACTTCAGGCTAATGTAACAAAACCACAAACCAGGTGGCTTAAATAATAGAAATTTATTTTCTCACAGTTCTGGAGGCTGGAAATCCAAGATCTATGTGTTGGTCTATTTGGTTTCCGGGGAGGACTGTTCTGGCTTGCAGGTAGCTGTCTTCTCCCTAAATCCTCACATAGTTTTTCCTCTGTACTCATGCAAGGATTTAAGAGAGTGAGCTCTCTGAGGTCTGTATTTATAAGAACCCTAATCCTATTGAATGAGGGGGCCTCACTCTTATTAATCACCTTCTTATAGGCCCTACTTAATAATATTGTTATTTAGGGATTGAACATATAAATTTAGAGATGGCATAATTCAATCTCTAGCAGTATACCCCTATTAATAGGAATATATAATTTCAGCACATAATGATTGACATATAAATCATGGTATAGAGAAAAAGTAATGACTGCAAAACATCTTTCTAAAGGGGAGGGGAACAAGTCCACTCTTGATTTAATGTCTAAAAAGTGACTTTACAAACCTCTCACTAGCAAACCTTGCCATAACGTCTTTGGTAATGATGATTCGGTGCTTCCAGCAACGGTAAATGATTTAGACATGAGTTAGTAATACTTTCAGTGTACCCTTTGGCTGGTTTACCACCCAGACACAAACAGGGCATGTTGCCCTGGAGCAGAGTTACTCGCTTTTGATTCAATAGACTTTTAATGCTGTAGTTTCGACACAAGGTCGGGAAAAGGAGAGGCCCTGTGAGGATTTCTAGATCATTGCCTTTTTCTCCAGGAACAGGGCTTTAATTTCTGATCTGTTCAGTTCAGAAAGAATGACTCCCTTGAGATATAAGTCATGATGCCCTTTGCTTTTGAGAGTGTTTGGTTGTGTTCTTCTTTAAGCTACATTAGAGTAGAAAGCATTTTGTCAAGGCTAAGCCAGTGACACAGGGGGAACCAATCCCCAAGGTAATATTGCTTTCCCTAGATATAGGCATAGATTCAGAATTTGGAGCAATACAAAGGGCAGTTGGTAGATAGTACTATTTACATTGCAGATCCTAAAGGAGCTGTGAAGTGTCACCTTGGAGTTATGCTCCATGAATCACAATGGGCAATGCATGAGCATTAAAATGTCATCAATAAAATTTTTAAAAAGGTATTAAAACAGCTGAGGAAAAGTCATACTTTTGAAAATATTCTGTAACCCTGGCAGAGGCAGAGTCTGGTTAGCAGGTCCTTGTGAATCAGAGCTCATCATACACAGTGCTTTCATGGCAGACAGAGTGCTGACTTCATTTTTATGAACACAGCTGGTTCCAAAGGTTACTGATTTTTGCTTTTGGAAATGACAAAGCATCATTTTATTTCTTAAACTGGAAAAGCACTGAGTTATTTCTTTTTATTTATTTATTTCTCAATCAGCCTTAACCCTCTTACATCAAGTGACTAGCTCTATATGCAGGGAGAAAATGATACATGCACAGCACATACTATAATGTGTCACATAATTTATATGAGAATCAGGCTTAGTCAGGAGTGGGACATGAATGGAGTGTTTCTAGAGAGCAGCCTAAAGAGCATTATTTGGAATTCTGGAAAATCTCTGTTTCTTGAGTAATGTTATGATATTCATAAATACAACTTCAAACATTGATAAAAGTTTAAAAAATGAATATTATTTGAAAATTTATGAGCTATATTTGGATTGCTTCTTTGGAAACTACAATAACAGGAAATTAGCCCACATCTTGCAAAACACATATCCCCTCATATGTAATTTTTAAAATTTCAGCAAACAGGCATTCTGCAAAGCACTGAAATATTATTAGCATATGGTATGCTTTATTGTAGAGATTTGATTGTCATAGTATGATGTGATAAGTATAAAACTATACCCACTTTAAAAATCTCAAACACATTAACATAAAGGAATTTTAATACTTTATAGCTTATAAATGTAATGAACCATTGCTCAGTTGCTTTAGCCTAAGTACTTTTTATCTAATGTTGTTTCTCTGTTCTGGTTACCACATCTAGGATACCACATTACATTTGTTTTTCATGTCTCCTTAAGGTCTTATTGGCTGTTAACAATTTTCAGACTTTTCTTGTTTTTAAAGCCTCTGACAGTTTTGAGGAGTGTTGGTCAAATATATAGGGTTGGCCAGAAAGTCTGTATGTTTTTTTTTTTCCATGAAATAAATGACACATTTTTTTTTATTTTTACCAATAACTTTATTGATTTGGATATTTTGAGTATGTCAGCTCTCTTCCACATAGTATAATGTTGGCTGTTCTCAATTAATGTCTCAGTTTGATCACTACAACTTAAACTGGTCTATCTGACTGTGGAGCATCATCCAGGTGAGAACTCTCCAGCATGAAACTTTGCAAACTACTTTTGACATGTTTGATCAGTCACAGCACCTTCTCCATACACTGCACAAATCTATTTTTTTACATTCCAGTTGCATTTCTCCATTCTTGAAATAATAAAGCATAACATTCCAGAAATGTTGTTTATTTTCTTCCATCTTCAATGTTAAAATGACTACACAAAAATTCACCAAGGTTGATCCTTTTTTTAAATACATGTTGATATGACAGCTGTCACAAAACACTATAGCAAAATTGTTTCAAATAAAGTTAAAGACAACTAAACACTATTAGAGCCATCTTACAGAAAGAAACAAATGCACTTTTTCGTCAACCCAATATTTTAGAATGCTTTTCTACTAAAATTTGCTTGTTCTTCTCATGACTAGATACAGGTATTTCTGTTTCTTTTTTGGTAGGAATAATACCACAAGGCCAAAAGCCATCACATTATATCAAGGGTACAGAAAATCAACATGATTTATCTCTGTTGATAGTGACTTTGGTCATATGGCTGAAATAGTGTTTGTCAGGTTTCTCCACTGTAATTACTGTTTCTACCCCTCCTCACAATGTGCTCTTTGGAAGAAGCCATGATGCACAGCTCACATTTAAATAGGGGTGATTTATGCCCTTCCTCCTATGGGATAGATATCTACATTATTTAGAATTCTTTGTAAGACATATTTCTCTCTTTCCCCCATTTGTTTGTTCATTCAATTACTTATTTATGTCATTATGAACTCACAAATATGTTTTACAACTTAGATTTTAATCTGATACTACTTTATTTATTTTGTTGTTCAGATGTATCAAACTGTGGAGGTTCAGAGCATTTTCAGTTGGATTCTGTGTTTCTTTGATATAACTCCATCAAGGTGGGATATTTTTTTTTCTGTTAAAATCACATCTTTACTTCTCAAATAGTTTCTTTGAATTTCTAAGAGTATCAGACACCAAGGTCTGGGTTCTAGGTGTGCTCTTTATTACTAGGGTGTCATTGCTCCTGGGCCCTCTTAACTGGCAGGGCAAAGGAATGCATGATTATACTGAGACACAAACACACATATCTGTATAAATATTTCTATATGCAAGCATTGGTATATATATTAAGCTAACCATGAATATACTAATGTCTCTAACTTTAATGCATTATCACATGAGTCATTCAACCCTCTGCCTCTCATCTGTGCATTTGCGTTCCAACTATGAGAAACGTATGTACATGCTAGTGTTAAGAATGTGGGCTAAAGAGTTAGCTCTAGGAACCATCAACCATGACATCTTAAGCAAGTTCCCTTATCTGTGCATGATTCATTGTGTTTATTTATATAATAGATAATAATACATAATTTCTGGGGGAGTTTGGGAAATTAAATAAGATAATATAGGAAAAAACTCACTGCAATGTTTGCCACATGCAAGTAAGCACCAAGTAAATGTGAGATATTTTGTGAATGATATGTCTTCAGTTTCTAAAAGGTTCTAGTCTAGGATAGGGTAAAAAATTCAAAAGTTAACCCCCATCCTTTGTGCATTTCAAACTTACACTAACTAGAAAGTAACTATACTTAAAAATAAGTAAATTTGTACCTTTACCCTTTTTTTCAATAGAAATTTATTCCAAATAGAATGTACTATAAAGCCCTTGAGAAAAACAAATCCAAAACCACAATATCAATAGCTCTTAAGTTTAGAAGATATATTTCTCTTATATTTGGGGAAAACCTGCTTGTGCCAAGTTCCTCAGATACTCCTTGTTGGTAGAAATGTCCCACTTCTTAGTGGTTAACATTTCAGACACAGGTTGATTTCTAGAAATGTGACTGTTTAAACACCTGGATTTGCATTGTTCCATTTTGTTAGTCAAATCTGTAAACAAGCCCCGGAGGAGAAACTCACTGTGAAAGCTTCTTAATTGTAATTAAGACAAAGCATGTGAGAGTAGTTACCTCTATGAGTTTACCCAAGTAGACAGATATTTAATTCCCGAGTGAATCAGGGATATGATTATGCTTGGAAATTAGTAAATTGCTTCTAATAATAATGTTTCAAAGCTCTTTTTTTCCCCTGATGCTCTGCCTTTGGTTAATGCCTTCCTCCGGGGGGATATGTTTATAAATGCACAACACATGCATAACATCCAGGAGTGGAAACAAATCTCTGATCCTTACCAGTGAACATTGCAGATAAGCACACACTCTAATTTATACTTGGGTTTGTTTACTCTCTTGTAAATTACATTTAATAACTTTCTATGTAAAGAAAATATGTTAGTTCTTGCCAACACTTCACCTACAAGGTATTCACTTAATACTAAACTCTTAGATGGTTTTAAAGTATTATTTGGCTATATTTGAATGGTTGTATATATCTTAGATACAATATAACAGCATTGTGCAATAAAATGTTAGTACACAATTATAAATCAATTACTTGTGACTTAAGTTAAAAATAGCAATGACAAAGAATCCTAAACTTTTTATGGACAGTGAAATATTATGATTACATGTTGAGCATGTAAATGATTTTAAAGTGCTTTGTGATCCATAACATTTAGGGAAATATACATGTTAAAGAAAGTAATGTGTCAATGAAGTGTTCCAAATTCAAAAATCACTTTACAATTAAGGATTAAAATGTAGCCACCTCCCCACAAAATGTCTGTTTTAATGACAAATGCCAAATGGAAGATTGGATTTCATTATGTTCATAGTATTTACATAGATATTACTCATTTTTTTCATGTAGCTAGGATATGTTATACACATTGGAGTTCTAGAATTAATACTGTAATTTTAAATAATAAACAGGAATCCCTTTGTTCCTCAAACCCAACTAAGCTTATATCAGATAATTATTAGGAGTTTTAAGAGTTGAGTCCTGGCTACTGTGGCTTAGTGAGTTGGGCATTGTTCTTCAAAGGGAATGGTCACTGGTTCAGTTCCCAGTCAGGGCACATGCCTGGGGTGTGAGCAAGGTCCCTGCTGCTGTATGTAAAGGTGAGCATCTAATCACCGATGTTTCTTTCACATATTGGTGTTTCTTTTCCTCTCTTCCTCCCTTCCCCTCTTTCTAAAAGTAAATAAAATAAAATCTTTTTAAAAAAAGAGTTTAAAGAGTTGAGACAATTTTAATACTGTAGAAGTAGAAGCAAGGAACTGAACTAGTTTAATGTGTGTCTGAAAACAGACATATCATTTTAACCTTTTTTAAGTGTAAAGTTTAGTGACATTAAGTACACTCACATTATTGTGCTTGGTTGGGTTTTAATACCAAGTCGTACTAACGCTACTATTCAAAATTGCTTTTTGCTACTCAATGCATATATGCCATTGAGAAAGAATGATCTGACAGGTGTAGACATAAATATTTTTTTTAAGTTTAATCTTTATTGTATTTTTTTCCATTACCATTTTAGTCCTCTTACACTCCCCTGCCCCCAGCAATAACCACAATGTTTTGCATGCCTGATTCCTTTCTTCTTTCCTTTTTGCTCAGTCCCTCCATAAATATTTTAATGCTTAACAAAATGGACTGGAATAGAAATATTGCTTGCTAAGCCAGAGGACTTGCTTCTATTACTTCAATAAAACTAGGGATCTTATGCTCAATGCTATTCATACCCACTAGTCAGAATGTCATTTTAGTTGTCTATTTGTCAATAGTTCTGTCTTATTTCTAAATTGTCTCTAAACTTGGGAAAAGCAGGTGTTACTATTTATTACTCTTTTGAGCTTCAGAATATTATACTTAACCAACCTTTTAAAATGGTTAAAGAGTCCATCACTATATCAAATTGAAAGCATGCATGAAAGCACTGACCTCCATACTGCTTACATGAAAACTTGGTCTTCCATGTTGAGCTGCTTTAAAAGAAAATCAACATAGCTAAAATAGACTCAAGTATGAAATGATAAAAAATTAGTTTTTAAATTAGTGAATATTTGTATCAAAGCTATTTAAGAATATGCATTATTAATTTTGAAATGCAATCTACGTGCCCACTAATATTGGTGTGAACTGTTACTGCTGATTCTTGAAAAGTTAAACATTCAATAAAGTGACATAAAACAGTATGTTTTAGAATACTGTAGCTACACTCATTACTTTTCTTTAAAAAATCTTACATATTAAATTGGCTTATTTGTCTTTTGATTATAGCATATAAGAATTCCTTATATCCTAGACACAAGTTCTTTATCAGATATATGATTTACATATATTTTTATTCAGTTAGTTGGATTATGTGTTCACTTTTTGATGGTGTCCTTTTTTAAATTGTTTTAAAATAGTTATCTCCATTTTCCCACCACCACTTTCTCCCACCCCACCCACCCCTACCTCCCACCCTTCATCCTTCCCCCCTTTGACTTTGTCCTTTTTACCCCAACAAACGTTTGTCCAAAGAACATATGCAAATGTTCAATAAGCACATAAAAAGATTCTCAATATAATTAGCCATCAGAGAAATGCAAATCAATACCACAATGCGATACCACATCACTCCTACCAGGAAGGCTATGATCAAGTGTTGGCAAGAAGGTTGGAAAATTAGAAGACTCATACACTGCCACTGGAAATGCAAAATGGTGCAGTCGCTTTGGAAAGTTGTTTGATAGTTCCTTGGATGTTAAAGAGAGTTACCATATGATTCAGCAATTTCTCTCCTAGGTATCTACCCAAGAGAAATGAAAACATATGTCCACACAAAAACTTATGCATGAATGTTTATAGCAGCATTATTTATACTAGCTCCAAAGTGAAGACAACATAAATATTCATCAACTGATGAATGTCTGAGGAAATCATGGTATACATAATGGAGTATCATTCAGCAATAAAAAAAAATGAAGTACTAATGTGTGTTACAACATGAACAAACCTTGAAAACATTATACTAAATAATACAGAAAAGATCACACAGTATGATTTTATTCATATTAAATATGCAGAATAGGGTAGTCAATAGAGGTAGAAAGTAGGTTAGCAGTTGCCTAGGACTGGAGGTGGGAGTGGGGGAAATGGGGAATAACAGCTAATGAGTACAAAGTTTCTTTCTGGAGAGATAAAAATGTTCTAGTTGATTGTGGTGATGGTTGTATAACTATGAATATACAAAAAAATTAATTGTACATTTTAAATGAGTGTTAAATAATTATTAAAATTTTAGCATATTAAAAATAAACAATAAAAAATTGTATATTAAACATATTTTGTAGTAGCAGTTCATTTGTCCTGGCAGAATAGAAATCTTTCCATATCATGAGTTTAAATGGTTTCTCTTTCTTCTATATTCAGAAAGAAACTTATGAACTTAATAATTTAAATTTTATTTTTCTAAACGTCTATTTATCCACTATCAAGGAGATCACATATATGTGTGTGTGTACGCATATACACTCATGCACATATGTACACATACATGTATATGTATATAAAGTAGCTTGATGGGAATTTTTTTACTGTTTAATTCACTGCAATAGTCTTAGATCTTTTTTACACACTGCTATGGCAGGCTGAATAAAGTGCCCATTTTCTCACTGGTTCCTCTGAGATTTTAAGACACATTTTTCCAGTCTACTAGCACTGTGAGCAATCTTTGGAAAAATGACTATATTTTTAGGTAAAACATATTAAAACTGGCAACCATTTTAAACATATTAACCACAGAATGACTTTCTAGTATTACTGCTGAACAAATGTCCACACGATATTTCCTTAGATCTCTTTTTGAAAGATTATCTGAATCTGGCCCATATTTAGCTGACATTCCCATTATTATTAGAAAATGTCAGCAATTATAGTTCAGTCATTGAATAGCTGGCATTATTGATATTTGTAGATTTTCTTAGAATCTTCCTTGGCTTATCATTTAAGTTTTTTATTTTTATTTTAAACAGAGTATAAGTCTCAAATCCAAAAAAATTTTGTTGTAATTCCTAAGAACAATAAGAAACAGTAGGGTCTAAAAGGATGGCAAGACTTATAACAGAGGGACAATATTATTATTATTTTTTAAAAGATTTTATTTATTTATTTTTCAGAGAGGGGAAGGGAGGGGGAAAGAGATGGAGAGAAACATCAATGTGTGGTGGCCTCTTATGTGCACTCTACTGGGGAACCTGGCTCGAAACTTAGGCATGTGCCCTGACTGGGAATTGAACACTTGACTTTTTGGTTCGCAGGCTGGCACTCAATCCACTGAGCCACAACAACCAGGGCAAACAATATTATTATTATTCCTACTTAGCAGTAGCCCACAGTGACATTGAAAGTAGCTGAAATTTTTGTCCAGGCCATGTCTTCTCTTTTACCATCTCTGTGTCTGTGTATATCCTTGTACTCCTGGCATCTCATTTCCAGAGACATAGAAACTCTGGACTGCAGTGGCCATCTGCCTCCCTTGGAGGGATTTATTTTTCATCTGTTTCCTTGTTCCTTTGAAAAATAATAATACTAATTATATACTTACATTGTACTTGGCTACTCTGCTAATGTGAATTATTTAATGTACATGTATTTATCTGAAGTAATAAGTTTTTCCACAGTGTGGTGATCTTATCATGCTCCTGCCCTGGGCAAAGAGGATTTTCCTCCTTATCTTATCAGAAATTGACTCCAACACATTCATCTTTCACATCACATCTCAGTCCTTTTCTATTTTTAGTGTTGATGCCTTAGTTCACATCTGTAACTCCTGCTTGATTTTAGTAGTCTTGTAACTTGTCTTGTTTCTCAGATCTACATTCTTCAGTCTTTCAATCAGTTTAGACATTCTACATGCTTCCTGAAACTTGCCAGTTTACCTGTGCAGCATTTGGTGGCAATTTGACAGGCAATATGGCTGATTACACAGTCAACAGAATTACTTTCAGTATCGCTACTAAAAATATTAGGCAAAGTAATTTTGAAATGAAATTTATTAATCTATAACTTACATAATACAAAATGTTCTCACATTAAATGTACAATTTAGTTTTTTACATTTCTCTCTATATTTATATATTATTTATATTCATATATTTATCTACATGACACCAAACCACAATTACTACATAGAGCATTTTCATCAAAATCCTTGGCTCTAAATAACCACTGGTGGATAAAATATTTCTGAAACATATTTTTAATGTATTGTTGAACTGGATGCTTAAATAAGAAAATTTTTCATAGTCCATAACAGTCAGAAAGTAGAAAACCAGAAAGGCAGGTAAGCATTGGAGCTGTGTGGCCCTGGTGTACAAGGTCCTTGGAGGCCCACAGCCTCAGGTTTATTGTAACATTTGCAAAAATTGAACATATGCTAGGTCATAAAGAAAACTTCAACAAATCCCAAATAGTAAAACACATACACACCATATCTGCTGTGTACAAAGGCAAGTTAAAAATAAATGAAAAAATATTCTAAGGAACTCAAGGATCAAAGAAGAAATCATTATGGAACTTAAAAATACTGAGCATTAAATTATTATTTTATAAACTTCATAATTAAATGGATGAGATACAGCTAACTATATCAGGAAGGAAGAATGTATACTTCTAAACACTCATGTTTAAAAAGAAAAAAGTCTCAATAGGTAACCTGAGTTTCAGAAATTAAAAAAAAAAAAGAAAAAGATTAATATATGACATTGGTCCTATTCTGCCCCAGAAAGGTAGTGTGACCTTGAGCCAGTTAAGACTCACATTCCTGAAGGAAGAATATCTGGGCAGTGCATCATGGTGTCCATCCTATGAACTATCCTAAAATTCCTGTGTAATTTTTTCATCTGTCTTATGTAAGCTTGAGAAAGTCTTCTCAATAACTCTTAATTCTCATGGAGGCTATGACTTATAGTAAACCATGAGGGATTTCTTCCTTTAGTGAAACTTTACTATTAAGGGCCAGCTGAACTGTAAGAGTTTCTATTTGACCTGAGCAGAAGGAAGAAAGCCAGAAAGAAGGGGGAAAGTAGGGAACAGTAAAGGTATGCAAGAGAATATAGGATAAAGATAGGCCCAAGTTATAATTTAGAGTGATCTAAATTCAACATAGGTTTAAATTTTCCATATTATTTATTTGTCTTGAGCAAGCAATCTTTAAGGAGGCAGGTTTGGAATCTGAGTTCTTTTTAGCAGTCTTTCTCATTCCAATCAGAAATGTAGACCATTGAATGTTTGAAAATTTGATTTGTTTATTTTTCTAAGAATCCTTTTGTTCTAAATTTTGACCATAGCTGAGACTTCCTATCATGTTATAGGTTGGTATTTTTCTTATCAGGATTATCCCTAGCTGAATGATTTTCTCATAGCATCGAAGTCTGGTGTTACGGACCACATAGAGGTTCTGGAGAAACTTGATAGACCTTAAGTCCCTTTCTACTTCACTGCTAAAGTGTATTCTTATGTCTATAATTAATACCATAGACAGATAATGGTATTATTCCAGTAAAAGGGAAGTAGAAATGTCACACTAGAGTGCTGTATAAACTTAGTCTATTTGGGCATATGGATAGTACCCTAAAAAAATATATAGCCTTACTGAGATATACTCCACATACCATACGATTTCCCCACTTAAAATGAGTGATTCAATGTTGTTTAGTATACTCAGAGTTGTGCAACCATAACCAAAATATAATTTTAGCACATTTTGTCCCTCCAGAAAAAAGCCCTGTACCCATTAGCAGATATTTTCCATTCCTCCTGTCCTTCCCACCTATTGGCAACTGCTAATTTGTTTTCTGTCTCTACAGACTTGTCTACTCTGGACATTTCATATAAATGGAATCAAAGGACATGTGGCCTTTTGAGTCTGTGTACCCAGAGTAGAGCCTGAAAACACTGGGCTTTGGGTAGGGTAGAAACGAGCCAACTCAGAGTCTCACTTGTTTTATTGAGATTTAGTAAATTTTCTTGAATAAAGTTTTTGCTTTTATGGTGTAACCTTAGGACAACTTCCGGAAACTTAGTGCATTTTTATTTTTTAATTTTTTAGTGGTTAAGTGGTTATGACACCGGGGAGAGATGCATTTGGACTCCTTAAATTGCTGTTCTCAATTCCCCTTTCTGTAAGAACTTCCTAAATGAACTTTTTTTAATATACTGAAACTTGCCCAAAGTGACCATTTTCTTGGTAAATTATTATACTTTACTATATTTCGCTATTTAGAAATAAAAGTACAAAATTGGTGCTATAATGAGAGTCATATAAGAGGCCAAAGTTTGGTCCAAAAGAGATGTGTACATAGGTTGATACAAACTCATGTAAATATGTTTGATCAAATATGCTGCTTGACTACAATGTATCTCAGGACCCTAACCTAACAGGTGGCCCTTTCCAATTGAAAAACAGACAAAATGCAGCCTCTGGTAATGGAGGTATTGCCAGCAAATCTTTGCTAGACCCAGGCTTCCATGGAAAAAATGATGACACTGAGGAAAGCATCCCCACTGTTTGAAAGATGACCCAGAGGAAAGAATGATCTATAAGGCCACTAGTCTATTGCATCCTGTCACTTGTTATTCCTTGTAGCTGTCTTGAAAGACAAACCTAGTGGACCTATGTTTGTCCTTTGTTCTATGAACTTCCTTTTACAGAATAACAAAAAAGATGAAGGCAGATGGATGCACAGTGACATTAGTAAGAATTCAGCTTTTTTCAAAGAATGTGAATCTTCAAAATTGATCAATCAAAGGATTCTTTTTTAGCAGTTTTTTTAAAAATTTTAATTGTTGTTCTTGTACAGTTTTCTGTCTTTTACCCTCATCTGAGCCCACCACCCCATCCTTCCCCACCTCCCTCCCATTTCCACCCCCCCCACCTAGTTCTTGTCCATGTGTCTTTTATACTTGTTGCTCCAAACCCTTCTCCTTTTCCCCTGAAATTCCCTCCTTTCTCCCCTCTGGTGACTGTCAGCCTGTTCTCAATTTCAGTGTCTTTGGTTATATTATGCATGTTTGTTTGTTTTGTTGATTAGGTTCCTGTTAAAGGTGAGATCATATGGTATTTGTCTTTCACCATGTGGCTTATTTTACTTAGCATAATGCTCTCCAGTCCCATCCATGCTGTCTCGAAGGGTAGGAGCTCCTTCTTTCTGTTGCATAGAATTCCATTATGTAAATGTACCATAGTTTCTCAATCAAAGGATTCTTAAAACATGGATATAAATTCCTGAAATACACAATAAACTCAGTGCTTGAGATTTCAATTAATGGGAGTCTGTACTCCATACCAAATGTAGCTTATCAGTGGAGAAACAGGGCTAAAGAGACCCTAAAGGAGGCCTCTGGTCCTGAGGCAACAATCTTAAGTCATAGCAGCAAAGTAGTTTCTGTGGGATCTTGATGGAGCCTCCAGAATTGTTGGGCTCTCCATTCCACCTTAGAATCATCAGGGAAATCTGTTGGTCTAGAAAAATAAATGTATTAAACTTACTGTATCGAGGGAAAACATGAAAATGGGATAGCCTTATTTGTTTCTCAAAGGAGTAAAGGTAGGGAATATTATTTAAAGAGACTTAGGTCCTGGATTTTGAGATTTTGGTGGATTCTGAAAGGTAAAGAACTGACTGGAATTAAGCAGAGTTTATGACATAATAGCTTTAGTTTGCTGGACACAACAAGGCGATGGTCTTAAAATGAGTCTTGATGATCTCACTTTTACTTTTGACAGGTAGGCTAATTTTGTTGGGTTACAGGCTTGTTTTCTGAGAGAAAACATTTCCTAGGGCAAGTGCTAGGTTATTTTTATTTATTTGGTCTCAAAGTTGTTTAACTAGGGACCTAAAAATATGTCTGGCTTCATTTTTCACACAAAGACAGGTAATTATACTGGCTTCATTTCTCACCATCTACATCCTATTTTAGAGAAGAAATGTGAAGGAAATAATATCAGAAAAAATTCGTCTAGAAATACGCATTTAGAACCTGATTACCTTTGATTTTTGAACTTTCTATGGGTAATAAATATATCTTAATGAGCTTTGCTGAAGCAAGGCTTTAGCTAACTTTTAGCCTTTTCTACTGAAGTTACATATATCATAGAAATTACTCAGATAAAAAATATGAGGTCATATCTCTCCTCAGATTCCTTAAAGTGTGGTTGTTTATTTAAAATATATTCTAAATATATGTCTAAGTTTATTCTTTGATCCTAATAATTAGATTTAGACTATCATATTGTTCCCTTGTGTTTTTTGGTCTATTACTCTTGTTAATGGTATGAAAGTTGCAAGCACAGGTTTGAGTCAAATATAAAATTAATAGGATTTGCCTTGTAATGACAAATTAAATATTACTCAATGTACAACCAAAGGATGTGCATATATATATATATATATATATATATATATCATGCCGCAGTTGACACAGTCTCCCCATCTCCCAAGTCACTTATTGCCTGTATTTTTCTTTTATTTTTTATAACATACACTTTAGCTGTGCCAGTGTCTCAAGTTTATCTGTTGATTTATTGAGTCCACACCCAAAAGAGATGCATAAACCTTTGCACCCTCCCTCCTACTTCCTTTATCTGGCCACATCTTTCAGGCTAAATAATTTTTCAGGTCTTCTGCACACATGTCATCCTCTAACTTCCCTTCCTCGCCTTCTGTATGTGAATTTTGTTTCTTTTAATCTTAAATTAGCTATTTTTCTGAAGCAATCCTCAGATTACTTCCTAATATATGATATGTGGGAGGTAAAATTTCTGGATATTTTCATGTTGAAAGGTTGCCTTTATTTGCTCTGTCTGCACTTGATGGTTTTGTTGCATAAAATTTATAATTAAAATTATTTTCCTTCAGAAGTTTCCTTCTAGCAGCTGCTTTAACGCTATCTGGTTCACATCGCTTTGTGGTTTTGTTTTGTTTTTGTTTCCCTTCTATAGAAATTTAAAAATCCTTTAGTGTTCTGAAATTTCACTACGGTGTGTTTACATGTACTTCTTCAGAGTGAAAGACAATTAAAAAAATAAAAAACCTGTCTCTCTTAAAATCCAAGAAATTGATGTAAATGTTTTAGTGATCAGCCCTGATCTATATTGGAAATGGTTGGACATTCTGAATTGATTTTCTAGATATTCCATATTTTCTACTTGTCTTTTACCCTACACTCTTGGGCACTTTCTCCCTTTTGGTTTGTAATTTTTTTTGTTGCATTGTTATTTCTGCAGTTATATTTTTAACTTCCAAGATATCTTTTCTAATTTCCAATAGATAACTACTATTTCATAATATCTTTTGTTCTTATTTTATCATTATAAGAGCTTCTATAATTTCCGGAGATTGCTAAATTAGTGTTGAACTTTAAATGTTTTGTTTTGTTCTCTGGATTATCTCTAATTAGCCTAAAATCAGACTGCATTTTATTATCTTAGATTTTTCTCTTTCCTGCTGCAATTTTCCTCAAAATTTGGGGAACCCTTGGATTTTCTCTGGTACTTAAAAAAAAAAAAGACAGAAATAACTCAGAAGCTCTGTGTACGTGGGTTAGACATGTCCCAGGGATAAGCTCTATTTTAAGGAATAGTGTTCTCAACTCTGAAATGTTAAGATATTTAGAGCTTTAATTTTGGAAACCAGAACACTTGTTACATTCTATCCTAGATTCTTCTCAATATACTCTATACCAAGCTTCATATTCCATCTCTTTAAAAAATGTTTTAAAAATATGTTTACTTAAGATTGACAAATTTATTTGTGGTAACTTTTTTGCAGAAAGGACAGGGAAAGTATGTGGAGAAGTTTGACTTTTTCTATATAACCTTTCAATTAATGCCTATCTCTCATCCCTGCCCTCCATTGACTGTGCATTCATTGAATCCATGTAACTAGTTAACACTATTCTCTCAGTTGTCCATCTTTTGAGAAATTTGCTGAAATCTCTTGACTGTTGAGAACATGGCAAAAATTTCCTTTCCATTTTCCTTGTCCTTTAGGCTTATGCACTTCAAAAATTTTTCTTTCATGTCATTCCGCTGGGGTTTTAATAGGACAGAAAATGAACTCAGATGCTCACCTTGACATACTTAATCTTATATTTTAACAATAGTGTGCTTATCCCTCTATTTTATCACATTCAAAAACCACTTTTCACCTGTTATATAAACAAAAGTTAGACTGTGTGAATTGTATTGCTGTTGTTGAGAGGATGTCCATAAACTACTCCAGCAACCCACATCGACATGACATTTCCAGGAAGAAATTTTTGTATGTGGATTGAGATGCTTGAAGATATAATGTCTGATAATTGAAACAATCTGTCCTGAGGTAATATCTAGAGGCCTATTTGAAAAATTCTGAACAGGGCTGTTCATAGCAATTTAAATTAATGAGAAATTTTAAATAACTAAAATGCTAAAAAATTTATAAGTTATAGAATCATTCATGCAAAGAATACTGAAGGAAGTAAAAATAAAATCATGTTTAAATGATGACAATATATTAAATGAGAAAGGATATGATACTAATATTCAATATAATGTAGATTTTAACTAAATTATACAGAATTACCATTTTAATCAATAGAAACATTCAATTTTAGCAATTGAAATTAAAATATATGCATAGTAAGTAGTTATGATAAATATAATTATATACATTACATCATTAAATAATTTAAAATGAATCACATTGTGAACAAATTTTAAACTGTAAAATGTCTTGATTACTAAAATACTTATTGGAATGAGTAATAGAGGTAGGAAAAAATATCCTACCTCTACTCATTATAGTTTCCTCTAATTTGCATGAACTTTATCACTCAATTTTCAGGATATTCACACTATTATATCAGTGTATACAGAACAAGTGTATTGCTGTAAGGCAGAATTTAGCGTTACAGATTCACAAATAGTAGGGTCCCTATCCTACTGAGATAATTTGACTTCAATGTTATTTGGCTTATTTTCTGCTGCTGTAGGCATTTTTTATCTTCTGCATAGAAAGCACCTTTTCTCTGTTAAAGTTCAGCAGCATTCACAAAGATACTGGTTTAGAAAGGCGTTTGGGAAAGCAAGATAAAACCCTTTACATTAATACATTAACAAATAAGTCTGAACTAAACCATCTTCTGACATCCTTGCTGAGAAAAAAATGCGTAGTTTCTATTCATTCATTATATAAGACACTACACTCATCTTCAACTAGTCTAAATATTGACGGTCCTTTTTTTTGTTGGTATACTTTTAAAACATGTAAGGTATTTTAGCCTTTTCAGTAAACTTACTTTTGTAATAAGTGCCTATTAAATTTTCAGGACACACTAAGTATAACAATTGTGACACTTTTTTAGTTAACCTAAACCACACTTTATGTCAGTCAGTTGCAAAAAGTAATTTTAAGTAGCAATATAACAGGACAGATTATGAATATTTTATTAAAATTTTACATAATTTTAGTGATTAGACCATCATTCTGACCTTTAAAATTATTTGCTATTCACTACAGCAGGGTAAGTTTGTCCACATGCATATGTCTGTTAATTCTAATTTAAATTAAATCAGATTTTTCTTTATAGAGCCTGGATACCATGCTAAATTTTCCAAGTTAGCATTACATTTTGCAAAAATCCCCTTAATTAAAAGTCAGATTTTTCTGAATTCAAGCAGATAGGTTTCCAGTAAAAATAATGAGGGGCATCATGTTTTGGGTACAAAGAAGGATTACCTCATTTGCTATATACATGATAAAAACCAAAAACAGATGTCTGAAGGCAAGAATTTTTAAATTTGGCTTGTTTTTCAATGAAAATCTTAATTTGCAATTATAAATGTTTCAAATCCTAGAGCAACAACTTCAACCATGGAAAACACAGAAAAGGATGGAGGATGTTTCCTTTGTCATGGGCACTGTTCCCACCTTCGCTATCTGGCAGCTTTCGCCTGTAAGGTGCGCTGGGTAAAACATCATTTTTGTTAAGTGTGTCTGGGAGAATGCTATCTTTAGTGAATATGATTTATTTACAGTATTAACTCTCCATCTTTCAAAATCCTATTGAGTATCTAGCTACTATCAAAGAAAATAACATGTGAAGTAGTTAGCATGTATAAACAGGAGAATAAGAAGCAAAACTACTCAATTAAGGTAGCATCATTAGAGGTAACTTTAAACTTAAATATTATTGTGATATTTTTTAAGACTTCTGATCAAAATAAACAGTATAGCTTCTAATGTTTATCAGACACAAATTGACAAAAGTGTTTAAAATAATGGATAATGAGAATTTCTATCCTGGGAAAAATTTTATAGTAACTAGATTCATTAATTTTGTTTATTCTTGGATTCAAGTTAAAAATAACTTTCCCAATGGGGAAAATTTGAATACCTGTGCAGCATTACTAAATAAAGCAAGCTTTCTCTGTAAGCTTCAGGGGATGTTTCTTTTTATTCTTCTTTATTTTCTTAAATTCCTAGTCTAGGTGTATTTACATTTGAAATTGTTTTATACTTATATCTGAGAACTCAGATATGTGTATCTGAGTCTTTACTACCTTAAATGAAATCCTTGGGAATAGATGAGTTCCAAAATTCAGATTACTTTTAGTTGTATTTTAGGGATTTCAAATATCAACACTACTTCATAATCAACTACATCAATATTTCTGCAGCAAAATGTATAAATACACTAGGTGGGATAAATACCATAATTAGCTTTACGTGAGTTCTAGTGAGGTGTCAGATCAATTATGGACTAATATTGGATCTTCAGAAAGTTTTGATGTTAAGAATTCTGGATAGGAATTGTGTACCATGAATCCTTCTCTGAGTTTATATTTAAATTGAGAATCTAAATTAAAAAAAAATAATAAATGTGTCAATATTAAAATTTTCAAAGTGATATAAAGGTCACTCCACTGTAAAGAAAACTTGCCAGATTAAAGAAAATTCCTAATTTTTCATTGTTATTCAAGCACTGTTATTACCACTGTATGTGTATGACATACACATGTCAAGGGTTCCAAATCCAAACGCTTACTTTCTAGGGCAACTCCAGTACCAGAAAGGGATGAGGTGCTCATATATTCACAAAAGGGAGTGGTAGAGAATGTGAACTGAAAATGGGATACTTTGCCTAAAGGCATTCTGCCTGCCTGCCTGTCAGTCTGTCTGTCTTTCTTTCTCATGCATACAGCCTGATGTTATCTCTGAGTCAGAAAATATATATACAGTGTGTAGTATAATAACAGATCAATTATGAAAGGATATGATAACTTAGGTTGTTTTACACATTTTGCTTGTCAATTCCACTTTTTTTCTACTTCTCTAAAAAAAAAAACACACCTAACCTCTCATTTAGTAATTCATTCATTTATTCAGTCAGTCTTTCCACAAATAATCATTCAATTTCTATTCTGTCAAAAAAAAATGAGTGTACAAATCTGAGGATATAGAAATGAATAGGGCAGTTCATGCCTTATTCATTTCTTAAACTTTGTATTCACATGCCTTAAAGATAAGCTAAACAATGCGTAGTTACCATGCAGAGGTAAAAGCACGGTGCTGCAGCATTCCAAAGATGGGCACTTATCTCAGTTTATTACAGAAGCATTTCCAAAAGTGACTGAGCTATGGCTTCAAGGAGAGTAAAAGCAAGTTAAGCAACGAATGAGATAAAGCCTTTCCAAGTAGAGGGAAGACTGAAGGGACAGGAGTAAATGAGGAACTAAGGACAATTCCTTATGAAAGAAGCCTAAGATCAAAATTTATTTCTTGTTTTAAATAAGCAGGGCAAAATGTAGCTACCTCTACTGTTGAGGATGTTCAGATTTTTGGCAATTCCACATTTGATTTCCCCCTCTTTTACCAGTTATAAATAAGTATAATTTGAATATGAATACTGCTATTTAGGTATCTGCACTAGCTATTTTCCTAAAAAACAAAAACAAAACAAAACAAAAAAAAACTCCTCTTTGGACCCCCTACACTCTGAGAAGACCAAAGCAGTCAAACAGACAAACCAACCAAAGAAACAAATAAAAAAATAATACTCATTATATTTGATAATTATATGTCAAAGAGAAGATAAATAAAAAATATAAAGAATGAGAAATGAAAGCAAGCAAGAGACTAGTTCTTTCCTAGATGTAATATAGTGCTTCTGCCTCCTCTTTTAGATATGAAATGCAATTTTATTACAGATGGGACTCTATTATTTTATCATGCCAATATATTTGAATTTTTAATATAACCTCATCACATAGCCTGAAATACCAAAAGAAAAGTATACAGTTAACTCCAAAGCAAAGAATTCTATTACTATTTTAACTGTTGTACAAGAGCTAAATGAAAGAAATTGAATTAAAGAAAAATATATATTGCCTTTTTTTATTAAAAATTCTTACAAATGGGGCAAAAACATCTGTATTCCAAATGCTTCCAATGTTATATGAAAACTAACAGAGCAACTATTGCTATTGCTTGCAAAATCCATTGGGGAAAAACTTCACGTTGATCAGGGTAAGACTGCTAATTTAATTTTATCATTTCAGGCGAAAGTGACTTGAAACCAAGGGAAACTAATCTGAACAGTAAGCCTAATTGCAATGCCTCAGTACATTATGCAGATAATAACAGCTCCCATGTGGATAATAGAAGTTGGGAGAGGACTGAAAATTGCACTTTCTTTTGCCATAGTGAAAATGAACTAATATTGCATCTTATCTCCTGATCCACATACTAGAATGGAAATTGCTTTCCAGGTTTTACTAATTTTACTGACAGGATTTTACATCAAGCTCTGTTTTTCTTATGCATATATTCTGATTAAATATAAAATATACTCAGTAGCAATATTTGAAATTGACCAACATCAGGACAGAGAAATTCAAGTCATGTAAATATCTATGATTTTATATGGCTTTGTCATCAGTATTCATTCCAACATTGCCTCAGGAAAAGGAAACAAGAAAAAATAAAGAAGTAGGACTACATCAAACTAAAGAGTTTTTGTATAGCAAAGGAAACCATCAACAAAATGAAAAGACAACCCACTGAATGGAAGGACATATTCACTGATACATCTGATAAAGTTCTATTTTTAATTTTTAAACATTTTGTTGATTATGGTATTACAGTTGTCCCAATTTTCCCCTTGTGTCCTCCTCCACCTAGTACCCCCATTCCCTCCAGTAATCCCCCCACTTAATTCGTGTCCATGGGTCATGCATATAAGATTTTTGGCTACTCTATTTACCATACTGTTCTTGACATCCCCCTGTCTATTTTGTACCTACTAATTTGTCTTAATTCCTGAAATTTTCCCCCTATTACCTTTCTTTCCCCTCCAAACTGATAACCCTTCAAATAATGTCTGTATCTATGATTCTGTTCCTGTTCTACTTGTTTGCTAATTTGATATTTGGATTCAATTATTGATAGTTGTGAATTTATTACCATTTTAATGTTCATCATTTTGATCTTCTTTTTTTTCTTATATACTTTCCTTTGGCATTTCATATAAGAATGACTTGGTGATGATGAACTCCTTTAGTTTTATCTTGTCTGGGAAGAACTGCCCTTCAATACTAAATGATACCTTTGCTGGAGAGAGTGACATAGGTTGTAGGCCCTTGCTTTTCATCCCTTTAATACTTCTGGCCTGTCCCTTTTAGCCTGCAAAATTTCTTTTGATAAATCAGCTGACGGTTTTATAGGAACTCCTTTGTAGGTAACTCTCTGTTTTTTCTCTTGCTTCTTTTAAGAGTCTCTCTTTATCTTTAACCTTTGGCTTTTTAATTATGATTTATCTTGATGTGGTCCTCTTTGTGTCCATCTTGCTTGGGACTCTGTGCTTTTGGAACTTGTATGTCTATTTCCTTCACCAAATAGGGAAGTTTTCTTTCATTATTTTTTCAAATAAGTTTTCAATTTCTTGCTCTTCCTCTTCTTCTTCTAACACCCCTATGATTCAGATGTTGGCATATTCAAAGATTTCCCAGAGTTTCCTAAGCCTGTCCTCAGTTTTTTTAATTCTTTTTTCTTCCCGCTGTTCTGATTGAATGCTTTCTCCTTCCCTGTGTTCCAAATCGTTGATTTGATTCTTGGCTTCATCCCCTCCACTGTTGGTTCCCTATAGATTTTTCTTCATTTCACTTAATGCAACCTTCATTTCTTCCTGGGTCTTTTTATGTGGTTGAAGTATCCAGTGAGTTCCTGGAGCATCCTGATAAACAGTATTTTGAACTGTGCATCCGATACATTACTTATCTCTATTTCATTTAGTTCTTTTTCTGGAGTTTTGTTCTGTTCTTTTCTTTGGGCCATATTTCTTTGTCTCCTCATTTTGGCAGCCTTACTGTGTTTGTTTCTGTGTATTAGTTAGGGCTGTTTGACTCCCAGTCTTAATAGTGTGGCCTATTGTAGAAAAGTACATTTGTTAAGTTGTATGGGACAGAACCTTAGGTAATCACCAGAACAGGGCAATCCATGTCACTGATCTGTTGCTCTCTGGGGGAGGGCTCACAGAGGGGACAATGCTGCTGCCTGGTCTCTGGAGTTTTGCCCAGAAGGAACCTGTCTTCCAGTACTCGCACTTCACTTTTGTCCCATATGCCACTGGTGTCCTTCCAGCTGTTGCCCTGGTGCTGAATCCCCGATTGGATGTGTCTGCATGAGTACTAAGTTTGCCATGGGCCTTTAAAGAGGAGTCTCTTGGGGACCCTGGAGTTTCTTCTCACCGTCTGGGTGAAAAGACTGAAGGGATTTAGCAAATAGAAAAAAAGGACTCAAGGACACAGACAAGAGTATGGTGAATGCCAGGGCAAAGGGGGTTGGAGGGAGGTAGAAGAGGGTGAAGGCGGGGTAAATGGTGATGGAAGGAGTCTTGACTTGGGGTGGTGAACACACAGTACAATATGAAGATGATGTATTGTAGAACAGTATGCCCAAAATCTATACAATTTTATTAACCAACATCACTCCAATAAATTCAATTAAAAAGGAAAAACCATTAAAATATTAAAAAAGAGATTTCTGTTTCAAATGACTCTATATTAAGGAAACTATATTCTGTTATGTGCCTGTGAAACTGAATAAATTTGAAATCAGCATGAGTTGCTAAACCATACACACAAACCTTACATCATTTAATTAAACAACAGAAATGCCATGATGCATAAATGTTGAGATGTTCATTATTTGCTTACAAATTTAAGGCATTTCAGTAATTATATCACAAATAAAAATAACTCTCATACCTCTGATATAGCAATTAGACACTGAGTCATGTGCTGGAAGGATCATACGTGGTGTGGGTCCTGGCAGCCACCCTGCAGCACGGACCTTCTATTGACAGCAGGTGGGAGGGGCACTGGCTTCCGCCTCGGAAGGCTCCTGCTCCTCTCCGGACCAGGCTGAGACCGGTGTGACACTAAAACTTGGTCCTTTAATTCTATATTTGCCTTTGTTGAGCTGTGCCATGTTCTCAATTGTATACACTCATTGACATATATATGCTGATATTGATTAAGGATATTCTTCAATAGCAAATTTATTGTTATCATGTGATTGTTATAATTCAAGTCATGTTTACTGTGTTTAAACATTTTGTTCTACAATGTGGCTCTATGCAATAGGATTAATTTTGTTTGTTTTTTTTGCACCAAGCTTTTAAAAACTTGTTTACTTGAAGCAAGTTAATGCAGTGTAAACCCTTTTAAGTTAGGTAATACAACATAATACTCTTGTCTGTTTAAAATTCAGTTGATCCCAAAAATGTTGCTTTTTGAAATAATAAAGTTTCTAGAATCTGAGAAATTCTGGGCAGTTCTAAAGAATGTACTAAATAGGCCTATTGAATATCATACTGGGAATCCATTCACTGCCCCGCACATAATGTGCTCTAAAGATTTAAAGGGAACTTAATAAAATGGTGTAACAAAAGGCTTGGCACAGTTCTGAGAATAAAAATTATTTCACCCAAAATACTTGAGTTTCACTCAAGGGATCTACTAAATCAATTAAATTTGTAATACTTTATTTTAATAGACATATGATAAACTCAGAATAAGTTACATTTATGAACTAACATTATTCTAGGTAGATTATTTGGTTCATTTTTAAAAGTCATCTTAAGGCCACAAAATGCTTGAAACATTATTACACTCATCACCCTTTTATGTTGTATAAGTAAAGAGGGTGAGATGTTTCACCATAACTATAATATATCCTTATGCATAATATAAAAATATCTATCTGAAACACAATTTAGTCAGATATCCATTCAAAATGCTTTATTTCATTAATACTTTCATATAGAACATATGAAAGATATGGTACTAAGTTCTGGGAATGGTGATTCCCACCCTCATGCAGTCCAGCAAGGAGAACGATAATTAAACAATTCTGCAAACAAAGGTAAATGCACAGCTTGCTAACTGCTATGAGAATGACATAGTGCTATAGGAGCGTACTGGCTTTGACATAGGCGGAGAGATGAACGATGACTCCTCAGATGTATTATTGTTAATGAAGTGTGATCATGAACATGTTCATATAACTCTGTGTCTGCACCTGCAGTTGGGACTGTTCTTGCTGCATCTGTAACTCTCGACTGCATATTTCACAGTAGCCATTTTCTCAGCGATGTGAGCAGTGACACTTCAACCTTGAGCACGTTTTTCTACATCACTTTTTGGCTGTACTAAATAATTGAATAGAATATTATGTACATACTGAAAATTGATCTTACATTGCTAATGTACACACACCCTAAGATCCTGCCTTCCACATCCCTTTTTTGCAGTAAATATTCAAAGAGTTTCTTCAATATAACTATTCATAGTTCATATTTTGAAAAATCTTAAGATAATATTTAGGAAAAAGTTTTAATTTTGGTCGTTTTACCAAAGAAGAAATGTTTTAATGTGCTCTACTATCTTTTAGATAAAATATATTTTGGGGAAAAATGCCAAAATGTTTTGAATAAAAATTTCAACTTTGTAGTAGAAAGCTAGAAATTAAAACACAACTCTCACTTTTATAGTCAGATTTAACTTTTGGCATAAGGTTTGGGCAATTTAAATACTTTGCTTTCTTTATCAGTAAAAAAGGAATAAACATAATTACCTAGCTATAGGAGTCTTATAAGAATTACAGAATTAATGTGTTTACATTTTTGAGTCTAAGAGGAAAGGTTCTAGATGATTGTTAAAATATTAGGATGAATGTTGTAGTTAATTTCATATACAGGTTAATAATCATCACTTTAGGTGAAAGGTTCATTATTGCGTTCATTACTACAGGAATATAAAGGAAATTATTTATCTTCAGTATTCTGCTGACAGGAATTTTTAAAAAATGTCATGAACTGTTACTAGGGATGGGAAGAAATGGTCTTTAACATTTTCTGACTCTATGTTTGTGGCACTATCTACAATGGCTATCTTGTGCAAATGGCTTTTAAAACTAAAAACAGCACTTCTGGATCAGAAGAAAAAAAGTACCTTTCAAGACATAAATCATGTAGGCAATGAGAATTTAAAATCAGGTAATAAGGATCAAAGAGAGCAGAAAAAATGGTATCATTGAAAAGATTATAATGACAAGCTTTTAAATTGCTGAATATCTACTAAAGTTTCATTTAAATATCACAATGAAATGAAAATTATTTGAGATTAATGAAAATACCAATGAAAATCACTCATTTTAAGCAAATACTGATTTCCCTTAAAAATGTTGTGTCTAATACTAGTTTATACTACAGGGGTCTCAATTTACAGCTAAAAATTATATTTTATAATCAAATATTTGTTTATAGGACCCATGATTTTTCCATGTTTTTGCTATATGATTTAATTTAAACATGAGACATATACAAACAGAGTTGCTGGAACTACAAATACTGTATATGATTCACTGACATAGTCCAAGGTGACCTCAGTGTGAGAAATCCCTGCTTAAAGGCTTTAAAGTGTTTTATATATTTCATTAATATTTATTTTTACTTTTGCTGGTTTTGGAAAGAATGGAATCTCACGGTCAGATACAGAAATAAGAAGATTCCACCACCCCTTCATGCTCCCCCACTGACCTCACTGGATGTAGTCAAGCAACATATTCCCCGAGCATCTGTGCAATTTTACCATGGGCTCAAAAATAAAATCTTAGCTTATTCTACACCTAAATTAGAATCACAAACCTATTATACAATTACATTATAAATCAATTTTTCATATCAGTAATGTTTTTCTTCCTTTGAGGCATCTTAGGAATCATAAATAAGCAGAAGCTGATAGTTTTCTTTTTTTTTTTTTTTTGAGGCTCAGAAACTGGTTCTAGGAAATATTACCTTGAATTAATTTGCAAAATGGCAATTAGGAGAAATTCTGAAATAAGCATAATATATATAATTTAAATATGTGGCTAGGATTTTAATTTATTGACAAAAATATCTTCCAAGGCTGTTTTTGGTTTTGCTGTTTGTGTGTGTGTGCGTGACAGGTTTCAGTGCTGGTTGAGGGAGGGTCTAGGGATGAAGGCCAGTTAATTGCTCAATTTCTGATATATTAGGCAGTGTACAGAGAACTATTATCTATAGAATCATAGACACAGACAAGAATTTAATGATCATCTATCTAGTTATTAAGAAATGTTTCTAAGAAAGAGGCTGTCAACTGCTACAAACGGAGTAAGTGAGAGGCTGAGCATGGCCCCTCCTACTGTCACTCAAAGAGACCAGGTCCGAGCTTACTTTTTATATATAGCAATTCCATAAAATATTTCACTGGAAGAAATAATCTCAGTTGCTTAAAACAGGCTGAAATACAATGCTTTTCACTTCTCTATTTAGAGATGAGGAATTGAGAGCCAGAGGGTCAAAGTGAATTTTATGTCATGAATTTGGTACTTTAAACTTTGAAATCATTCAATCACTTTTCCTCCAGACATCCAAGCCTCAGTGGCATATGTCCTAGGACTCTCTGGCCTGCTCCCTCTGCTCTAACTGCACTCACCTCCTGTTTTTCTGTTAATAGTCCAAACACGCTCTTGCCTTTGAAACTTTGCCCTGATGTTCTCTACGATTGGAGATGATCTTTCCCGAGATAACTTTATAGCTTTCTCCTACTTCATATTTTTACTCCAATGTCAGCTTTTTAGTGAGGTCTTCTGGTTTTATTCTAGTGTAATAGATTGATTGCAAAAAATGGCTATAATTCATTCTCTCCCTCTGAATATCCCTCGAAATATGACTTTGCATGATGGCAGAGATTAGAAGGTTTTCACCCTTTGACTCTGGGATGACCTTTGACTTGCTTTAGGAAATAGTCTGCTGTGGAAGTGTAAGTTCCAATCCTAGGTGTAAGTCTTAGGAGAACTTGCACACTTATGCTTACACTATTGGAGCCCTGTCACCACCAAGAACACAAGCCTGGGACAGGAGGATGAAAGACCTTGTGCATTACAGTAAAGTCAGTCCAGCTGAAGTTAACCTAGACTAGCAGCCTCCAGCCTACCAACCACAGATATGAGTGAAACTGGCTGAGATCAGCCAAGACCAGCCAAGATTACTAGAACTACCCTGACATTCCATGGATCATAAAAGAGCAAATGGTTATTTTTTTTTTAATCCAGAAAATTTGGGGGATGTTTGTTATACAACAGAAGATAACTGCTGTCTCTGTGTTCCCTAGCAAGCAGGGTTTGAGACAAAGTTTACATAAGATTATGCAAAAACGTGGAAGAAGTTAGTACTATAAACTGATTAGCTGGTTCTACTGAGCTGATGATGGCCTCATAAGAAATATCACTGTTTTTTGAGTTACTCAAGACATTTCTACTGCTTCTTGGAACCAACCATCAGGAAAAGAAGAGCAAACAATTTATATAGCCTGTTGGTAATCTTGTATTTCTCACTCATCAAGGTTTACCACATATAAATTCCCACACACTTACGGTCTGTGATACACAGTTCTTCCAGGCTATCAGTGGTGAAGACAGAACCTCCATCACTCAATTAAGTTGGCCCAGAGCACTAGGGCTGTTGAGGCTCAGTCTGTTTTGGGCATGTGGAAGACTTACCCTCATTTCTGAGATAGTCCAAGTACAGTCAGTGGGATTAAGAGATGAAGCAACAGTGGGAATGTCTGCATATGTTTGACTCAGGACTCTCGTGGTTTGGGCAAACCACCCTTATTGCCATGGCAGCTAGGAAGTGGGGCAGACAAAACTCAGGGTAGGTGGGTCCTGTAGGACCATAGCATCTGAAATGTATAGATCCATTTCAGCATACATCCCTAAATGTCTGGCCAAATTCCAGAACCCTTTCATGCTGAGCTAACATTCTTCTTTCATGCTCTGATTTTCTCCTTAGTTTCTTCATATTTATCATATTATATATTTTAATTTTATATTGTATATTATTTTCCTCCACTATAATTTAAACTTCAATGAGGAAAGGAAATTTTATATGATTCATTCACTAATGTTTATTCAAAAGTTAGGACAGTGCTTAGAACATAGTAAATTCTCAATAAACTTTGATTATTGAAGGAAAATAAGAAACTTTAAACAAATATATTACTACCTAAGTGTTCAAATAATATTAAACTATTTGAAATCCTTTAAGAATTAAGCAATTCTTTTAAAAACAAAATATTATTTTCAGGTCAATTATGCAACAGTAGCCATATTTTCATGACTAAATTCTACTAATAAGAATTACTCTTAAAGAAAACATCTGCCCCCCTTTTCACAAATATATGGGGGCCTAATTGGAGAGAAAACCTGAGTGATTATTTTTAGACACAAAAATTTGGGCATCACCTTCATACAAGATTGCTTTTTTGATTATTATGTAATCAGTTATTCACTTAGCTCACAAATTTAGGCAAAAAATCTTGATTAAAATTACCACTGTTATTTTAAAATAATGTGATTCTGCTTCTTACCCAGAACGAGAAACTCATTCCTCCATACACATCCAAAGGACTTTCTTGATTAAAACATTAAGTTATTTAATCACTTCAGTTCCCTGTAAATGTATAGCATATGTTGAAAGTATAGCATCATGTCGCTCTTTAAAATAGATTTTCTACTTATCTTCCTGAAAATTTTAACCAGTGTTACTTGTCTTTAGTCAGGCATTAAAGCCAATAAAATGCATTATTTGTGCTCCCTGTATTATGTTCATTTCCATTTTTTGAAATATTGTTGTTAACTTTCCCTGCATATGCTTGTGACAATAACAAAGAAAAGTTTATAATCTCCATAGGATAACTGGTTATCTCAATTGTGCCTTGTTCCCTTGATTTAAATTTTTTTTCCACATGGAGATTTTATATAGTCAAGAGAAATTCATCAAAGTGCATAAAATGATAAATGTTAATCATCTATATGAATCCTCATTGTTTAGCTTATTTGTACTTCTCTACATAATTTCTTTATAATTGTGTTTCTCTTTTCTAGAATAAAAAAATTATATTCCCTAAAACACTGCTATTAAATTTTAACTGTATGTGTATATGTGTGAGTGAGAGAGAGAGAGATTTCAGGATGACAGTAAATTATGTTGAACTTTGTAATCTAGAAATGATGTTCAATTGTGTCTATACATAAAGGAACGTGATTTAATTGAGAGTCTATTTCATTGTGGGCCAATATAAAGTTTTTGGGAAGCACTAATTCTAAGGGAAGAGGATATCAGAACCAATATATCAATTTTCCATTCAACTAAATGATTAAACTCTATTATTATTTTTAAAATTTGTAGATTGTTTTGAATTTTCTATGTGAATGGTCATATAATCTGTAAAACCAAAAAGGAAATTGTGTTTCCTCCTTCCTAATGCTTATGCTTCTAAATTCTTGGTTTGGTTTTATACCATTGACTAAAGTCTACAATATTAACTAAAATTGATATACATTGCTACTTTTTAAAATTAACATTTGTTAGGTAGAGCCCTGGAGTGTCAGGTGGTGAGCCTGAATTCAACGAAAAGACCAATAGCGGAATTGAAAGGGAGAAGTTTATTACTCTCAGGTCCTGAAGGAAATGGAGGGCGTGCATAGAAAGTCCACAGGAGGAAGTCAGGGCAGGGTGCAGGCAGAGAGAGCAGTGGCCGGACCTGGGTCCTGTGCCTTTATCAGGGTCCTCAGCTAAAGTGCTTTGGGGTTTCTGAGCTAAAGCCAGATTGTTAATTCAAACCAAAACCAAACCAAAACACCAACCCGAAGATTGGTTCATTCAAACCAGGAAGCAAACCAATAGGGTTTTGGTCAGTTTTGTCTTATCTAAGGGGTACACAGGGAGGAGGCCCAAGGAGAGGGGGGAAAGACTGTTTACCTGGGCCTTTTTGGGAGTCATACCAGGAATTTACCTTTACTTGTGACTGTGTGGGACATTATCTAGGACAGGGGCTAGAGAGGGACTGCTGTCAGTGACAGGCCTGTTCAGACCACTTAGCCACACAGAATGGATGCCCAGGCAGTGACATGAAGTAGTTCAGCTAACCTCTCAGCAGTACAGTTGGCATTTCTTATTCCTGACTTTAAAGGTAAAGTTTATAAAGTTTATATATTTAGGGGACAGTTAGCTCAGGTTTTTTGTTTGTTTGATTTGATAGGTATTTGTTTACAAGGCCAAGAAATGTCCCTTCTTAAATTATGCAGGGCCTCTTTAAAAAAGAAACAAAAAACAATGACTTGGTAGTGAGCTTTACCAAACACTTTGAGATTATAATACAGTTCCCATTTTAATTTATTAAGGTAGTAAATCATATTTATGTTTTTTTTTCTAACCAACATTAGTATCTTAGATAAATCCAAATTTGTTGGGTTCTATCATTTTTGTATACTATTCTCTTAGTATTTATTAAGTTGTCTGTATAAAAGATTAAATTTGATCTCTTTATATAATAACTAACAGATTTAGTATGTAAATGTCAAAAACAAACTGCCAAAATATATAAAAATAGAGGTGAATAAATATTTTTTATTTCTTGAATGATCTCTCAAGACAAAACAAAAATAATTATGGAAGTAAAAAATGTATATATTTTTAAATAAAAACAAGAACTTTTGATTATCAAGATATTTAAAGCATTTGAAGAGACAGCTATACCTTTGAGGATTATATTGTTAATATATGAAACTGAAAATAGAAATATGATTATTTAAAGAAGTATAAATTAACAAGAAAAGCCAAACAGACAATAAAATAGTTAGAAAAAAGGAATAATCATACAAGAAGAAACACACATAGTTAACAAACACAAAAAAGAGGTGTTGAGAATTATTAGTGATCAAGAATGAAGAAGGTAAATTGAAATCACCATACAATGCAATTTTAGTATCATTTCAAATCAAATTAAAAAAAAAAAAAAACTCTATCTGATTATATCAAGCATTGAAGAGCCAAACATGTACTAGAGTTTTTTAATAACTAAGCAAAGAAATTCTAGTTTTTATTTTTTTAACATTTAAAAAGAAAAACATTCAACCAAATTTTTAAAAGCTAGAGTGGATTAATTTACAATAAAATAGGCAAATTAAAATATCAGTCCTTCCAGTTCAGGCCAAGGAGGCCACTAGCTGCCGTTAAACAGCAGAATTGTACAATCAATCCTTTTAGCTCTATTTGATGGCACACAGATGTGAAAGTCATACAATATCCATTGAGATCATCCCTTCCCTCTAGAGTAGAATTCATACAATTGCTTCTGAGGTCAGTACTCAGGCTTTTAAAAATCACAGTGGGAGTGGATAATGGAGGGAAAAAGAGGGAAGGATTTTCAGGAACATCTAGAAAGGATACGACAGAAGCAAAAGGGGGTAGGATCGGCTGGGGTGGGGGGAGTGGTGGAGGGAAAATGGAGACAGCTGTACCTAAACAACAATAAAAAAAATGTATGACCTAAAAAAAATAAAAATCACTAGTTATATTGAAATATATCTACAATTACTCTAATAATAACAGAAGTTTTAAAACAATTCTTACATGAAACACCTTAAAAGAATTTTGTGGCACACTGGACTGCTTAAAGAAACCACAAGGATGCAAAGTAATGAAGAAGAGTTACAGTTCCTTGTTTATGGAAATCACCCAAATGAAATATTTTCTCTAATTAATTATCTTTATTTCTTATAATTTATTAGCAGAGATGATTTGCAAGAAGCTGAGTGCACTATTTTTTGGTTCTTGGTTGTAGCTGTCAGCTTAAGAGTTCATGAATGTAAAGCAAAATATGATTATGCTCACCAATTCTGGAATGGAAAAAAAAAGTCTCTCTTTAAAGCATTTCTCTATTCTTGCTTTGAAGTCAAGACAAAAAATTCACAGCTGTTTAAAGGATGATGAATGACTAAACATGGTTACTGTGACATTTTTCACAAAAAGAAAAACAAAATGAACAACTGGTATATCCATGTAAAGAAATATTGTATAGTAGTCATAACTGATTTATAGTGACACAGGGAATTATACATAATTATCACTATTATACTAGCTTAAAAGTATGTCCCAAACATAACATAAGGCATACTATAACTTACATAAAGCTAAAAAATTCCTAAAATTAAAAAATGTTCTTTTCAGTAATACATACATAAGTATAGTCATAAAGTTACATGAAAGGGACATAAGAGATTAAACTTTAAAGGGTAGTTAGATCAGACTGAAAAACACCACATGCACACGGGTTGAGGGATTACCATATGGTCAAATGTAGGGTTTTTTTTTTGTTTGTTGTTTTGTTTTGTTTTGTCAATACCCTTACTTAGGTTTTAGGTGATCAGTTTGTGAGTACTTATTTGATTATTTAAAATAACTAACAATCCATAAAAGTGGGCCATACTTTGGTCAATGCTTATGTCATGAAACAAGGATGATGATTAATGCATTTCTACACATGTATAATCTAAAAATAAAGCAAAAGTGACTATGGGATCCAATTTACTTTTTACCTAGAGCTCTCTCTTGATTTATGCTGTTAAAGTGTGATTAGGTACTGTATCAATGAGTTTGTAGGAAATGTGGTCTCAGGAAAGGCAGAATCCTGAGTCCTAAATGAAATAGAATGATTTGGATTTATTTCAAATTAATTCCTTGAAGAACTCCTCTCCCTGAAGAGGGAGTGACGAAAGGACATTGAATTTTTGGCTCCCTTCCTACTTTCCTTCTTTTCACCTGTGGTTTTCAAAGGGAGCCCTTAACCAGAAGCATCAGCATCATGTTGCCTTGGGAACGTGTTAGAAATAAAAATTCATTGGCCCTATTCCATATCTTCTGGATTGCAGATCCTGGGAGTGGACCCAGCAATTTGTGTTACACCAAGCCTTTCAAGTGATTCTGCACATTCTAATGTTTGAAAGGCACCACTCTTGATTTTGATTCCTGTACATGTTTTCTCTACCTTATATTGTTTATTCTTACCATCCCATTTCAGGTAAAATTTAATTTTAACTAAATATGTTATGGCAGTAATTTTCTATTAGGTCTCTGTAAATTCAAAGCTGTTCATCTTTTAATTCTTTCCCATTTGGCGCCAAAGTAGACTTCTAAAATGCAAAACTATTGAGCTTAAAATGTTTCAGTGCCTAACAACTGCCCTTAGCCTTACAACTAACTAAACTCCTTGTCACAGAGTACAAATTCTTTCACAATTTGGGAATGTCTTTCTCTTGTGATTCATCTTTCCTGTATACCATTAGATTTGTTTTCAAGCATACTGAACTTTCAATTACATATGCTCTTTCATATCTAGTGCATGTGATATGCTAAAACCTTTTCTGCATCTTCCTTCTCATCCTTCTCGTTACTTTTAACTGGTAACTTCTAGTCTCAGTGTAGTTCTTACTATAAAATTCCTTATCTCTTGGAATTCTTCTTGATCCTCTGAGGTTGACCAGTTTCCCTTGTTATCCACCCCTCACCATTTTTAACATTCATTATAATTATAATTGATTTTTAAATTGTGTGTCCTCATAAATCTCAGATTAGGTTTTGTCTGCTTGAATCCCAATAATTAGTACTTTAGTTTTCTTACCATTAAAATAAAGATATAATTGTATTCCTTGGATAGATATGAAAATAAAGTGAAATCATAGACTTAGTATAGTGCCATTATTAATTCCAATATGTTGAATGAATGAAATTTAACCATACCCTATCACTGTAAGTTGTGAATTTTATACTTAATACCATGTTAGCTATATAATAAACATGTATAACTCTTTGGGTTATGCTTAAATGTGTGTAAATTAGGAAGATAACTATCTAAAGAAGTTGCCTGTGTAGTGAATAGTATCTTTTTAAATGTATATGAGGATCATTCACTTTATCCCTATATGTGATATGTAGGGTAATCAACATGTTGGCTTTACAGGAAGCCCATTGGGTGCTATCTTAAAAAAAGAAAAAAAAAATCTGTCTTCTGGTAGACTGCCCAGGAAAAAGCATGATCCAGTGAAAACCAGTAAAATAAGAGCTTCATTTGACATTACAATCCCAGATTTTTGGATAATGAGTCTAGCTACTTTTCTTGACGATGTGCTGGTTTTGGAGGTACTCCAAAATTTTATTCAGATGAACTTAGAGGTTGAATTTCTCATAATCAGTGGGTGTTAAAAGGCTGGAACTGAATCTTTGGAAAATAAAGGTAAACTTGATGAGTAAACATGGAGTGCGCTGTACCTGATGCATTGGTGTCTAACTAAGCTAGCCAATTTTTGAGTATGCAAGAAAAGAGTTATATATATATTATGTATATTACATATATACACTACATATATAATAAAGGATGTTATTCTTAAACAATAGCATTTCTTATTAAAATGATGAACATGTCTGGCAACATCCTTGTGAACATTGAATAACCAAGAAAGTGTTTATTTTCCTTTTTCTCATGAGAGTTTTTAAATAGTGCAATGTGTTTTATTCTATCTATCCTGAAACTATATCATTTAAAATGTGTCATGTGTGATAAATCGTTTGGTGTTGAATCAATTGGATTTTGTTGTGCTTTTCCATAAAGCCAGTGAGAAGTGGCTGATGAAATCTAACATGACAAATTACAAAAGATGAGACCTGGGGTTGACAAAAATCAGTATTCATTTGTTTACTTTAGAAGATAGAATGTGTTAAAATGAACTAATGCAGCATTAGTTGCAAGGTACTGTAAAATAAGGGAGGGGTATCAACAAGGGAAAATAAAGGGTACTCATAGTACAATAGCTAGTACAAGGAACTAGCTAAACAAAGATATCATGTGTAACTTACAACACTTACAGTTTGTTAAATATACGTTCTTTATAAACAACTCAAAGATTTGTGTACAAACATATGTGTAAATCACCTCCTTTATGAGCAATTGGCAAACAGTTATATTCTTCACTCCACGTTGAAAATGCAAAGACTCAAAGTTGAGAAGATTTTCCTCTGGATACCAGAATTAGTTGAAAGATAGATATACACGTTCTAATGTTTAAGCATACCTCTAGGACGGGACTCTTAAGAGCACACGCTTTTGCTTTTGCCTTACGCTCTTCTGTCTTCAAGTTGTTGAGCAGAAAGTTGTCTGAAGGAAAGCCCCCGAGGGCCTCGTGATTTTCTTTGCCTTTTATTGTGGAAGATAGGTTAGCTCTCCCTGGAGGCTATCACACTGCTTCTTATCCTGTGTCTTAGAATTCTTTTCCTGCCTTTGGATATTTTTGAACTGAAACCGACAGCCCATACAAGGGAAGAAGGGACCCCTAAACTTAACCTTGAAAAGTTCTGGTCAAATATTGTTTCTTCTTACTCTAACTTTATACTCAAAGTCTCATCTTTTCTTTTCTTCTTCTTCTTCTTTTTTTTTTTTTTTTTGTGTGTGTGTGTGTGTCAGGAAAAATGTTGGCAGAAGAGCTTTCATGGTTGGTTATATATTTCTTTACAGAAGGTTAATGTTTGAGCTCTACCTCTTCCTTCTAGGCAAATGATATCTCAAATTTCCTTTTAAGTAACTCCAGAGGACTGCTTAAGCACCTTTACAATATTGAAAATTTTTATTTCTCTGGTTTTAAAATAAATGCAGAATTCAGCTATTTTCCATCATTGTAAGACTCCACTAGAAATACTCAAAAATATGTGAGTATTTCTAATACATAGCCATTTCCTGAGAAACTGAAACAGTTTTACTGTAAACAATACCTATGAGGACTGTCCAGCAAGCATCTGGCTATGTAATATGAAAAATGTAGTCATTTATTGAAGAAGATACTAGATACAAGAAACATTGTACATAGGACAATGATGCTTCAGTCCCCTTCAACGTAGGCACCTTAGGACCTCACACAGTTCCTCCAATTACTCTTAGCTGCCCCATCATATATTTTCCTGAATCTCATTGATGGTCTGAAATCTCTTCCCTTTTCAAGGGGATTTTAGTTTTGAGAGAAGCCAGAAGTCATAGGGAGCCAAATCTGGGCTGTAGGTGGGTAGAGTCACCTGAATGATTCGATGTTTTGCCAAAAATATCTGTACAAGGAGTGATGCATGAGTGGGTACCTGTTGTTGTGATGAAGTTGCCAATCACCTGCTGCCCCATAGCTGTGGCCTTCTGAATCATTTGAATAGTTTCTGAGGAGGAATGTTCAAACTTACCACAAAATTTGATGCAGATTTGTTGTTCTGCTTGCTCAGTCATTTTGAATGCAACAGCCACACAGTACACATGCTCACTCAACAGTGTCTACTGCCCCCACTGACTAGTACAGTAAAGGTGTCATTATTTGCATTCTAGTCCACTCTCCTTGGCTGCCAGGTTGCATCAGTGTTTTGTAAACCATTCTCGTTTTATTAACAATGGCTGGACTTTTTCTGGACAGACCTTGTATACTTATATATGTGTATATATTAATGCAAATAATCCCTTATCCTCACATAGGGACTTCTAGCTTTTGCATGGTAATTGTACACACAGGTTTTAGTTAACACAGGTTAGTTACATAACCCTATTCCCCCAACATCACAGTTCAATTTTGGTTACTAGGCTATATTAACTGTGCATAATTGCATAAAACACAAACACATCTGCTGTTACCTCTGAGCACAGTCACTATGTAGATAACAGCTTTGCATTCTGTTCAGCACCAATCACATTGCTTCCTTCAAAGTCTTTGGAGATTGGTCACTACACACACATGAAATGGATTCTCTAGGTGAAATTCTTACATGCTTTCCAGTATGTCATGCTAACTGAATCATCATAAATAAAAAGTTTTGTGCCAGTCTAGGGCAGAATATACATGCTGCACTGAGATAATTGTAAGCTTTTTTAAAATTGATATTTATGGACTTAGTCTGGAATTCTCGTTTTTTAACATATATGATTTCAGATATGCCCTCAGTCTTTTTACTTCTTGTAATGATTTCTTACCAGATTATATGATATTTATGGAGAAGAGGTTTATTATTAGGGCATTACTCATCCCCTTTACATAGTTTCTTCTCCATTTACAATAGTTCTGCACAATCTAAACCAACCCCATCCAGGTTTCAAACCACAATAATCAGGCATTAAATAACACATATTTTCAGTGCAAAGAAGTCTGTTTTGTACTTCCAAAGTCACTGGTGATTGCTATTATTTGTTATTTTTTAATTTATTTTATTATTTTTTAAAAGATTATATTTATTTATATAATCCAGGCAGAAGGGATGTAGAAAGAGAGGGAGAGAAACATCAATGTGTGGTTGCCTCTTGTGCATCCCCTACTGGGGACTGGGCCCACAGTCCAGGCTTGTGCCCTTACTGGGAATCAAACCAGTGACCCTTTGGTTTACAGGCTGGAGCTCAGTCCACTGAGCCACACCAACCAAGGCTATGTGTTGTTGTTGTTTTAAATAAATATTTAATTTTAGATGATTTAGGTTTATAGAAAAGTTGTAAAATAATACCAAGGGTTTCTGTTAGCCTTATACCTACTTTTCCTTATTATTAACATTTTGTATTAGTATGGTACATTTGTCACAGTTAACAAACTGATATTGATACATTATTATTAACTAAAGTCCATGCTTTATTCAGATTATATTAGCTTTTTAACCTAACCTCCTTTTCTTCTTGTGTTAACATCCCAATCAAGATACCCCATTATACTTAGCTGTCATATCAAATTAGATTCCTCTGGCTATGACAGTTTCTCAGACTTCCCTTGATTTGGATGACCATGACAGGCTTGAGGAGTATCAGGTAGTTTATAAAGTGTCGCTGAAGTGTATTTGTCTGAAGTTTTCTCATGATTATTTTGGGGTTATGGGTTTTTGGTAGGAAGATAGTAGGATAAAGTGCCATTCTCAAAAAATCATATCTAGGGTAGATGTTCTCTGAATGACATCACAGATAAGGTTTCTGTGATCACAAAACCAAGGTTGTGTTTGCCATGTTTCTCACTCTAAAGTTGCTCTGCCTGCTCCATTCCTATGCGCACTCTTTGGAAGGAGGTCACTGTCATAGCCCATACTTGGGGAGAGGGGGAGTTACACTTTACCTCAGTGAGTTTCAACCTTTTTTATCTCATGACACATATAAACTAATTGCTAAAATCCTGCAGCACATCCAAAGATATAATTTTTTGCCAATCTGATAAAAATAGGTATAATTTTGATGCTTTTTCCTCCAAAGTGGCTTTTTTAAAAAAATCAGATGCCTATACGTGTATATAAGAATTTCTGGTACAAGAATTAACCAACCTGACACAACCTTATTATGTGACATGGCCAGTAAGATGCAATTCTATTATATGACCTATATATTTACGGTCCAAGATAGTGTTGGCTGTTGTCTTTTTTTTTTTTTTTTAATTTAACAATCTAAGAGAAAGGAGGTCAGTACCTCTGACTAAATAGCCAGATATTGCATGTTTTAAAAGTTCTTGCGGCATACCAGTTGAAGATTGTTGCTCTAGCTCCTTGAGGGTGGACTATCAGCATAGTGTATTTGCAATTCTTCAGGATGGGAAATTTCTCTATCCTCCTTGACTTTTAAAATTATTTAATCTTTTATTTATATCATTGTGAATTAGCAGATATATTTTGGGTGGGTTACAATCAAATACTTCATTTTTAAATTTGTTGCTTAATTTTGCCCAGCCTTGGCCATCGGAGCTCTTATAGTTGGCTTTGGTGTCCTTTTGACATGCTCTCTCTCTCTCTCTTTTTAACACTTCTTTGCTTTTTGGATTTATAAGATGCTCAAAATACATTGTGTGTATTCCATTCCTTCTAGTCCTAGAATCCATCATTTCTCTTAAGTGTCCAGTTCCTTTTTTGGAGAATGGCTTTGGAAACCAAGATCTGGGTGGTATGCTGTGATCATTGCTGGAGGGTGTTGTTGCTTCCTGGCTCTCTCAGAAGTCAGAGCAAGGAAATACATGTATGTGTACTAACTTAGGCATACATACAGATCTTTAAATATTTCTATGTGTATCCACCTGTATCTATGTTAAAGTAAACACAAGTTCATATTGATGCATAATCTAGTACTACAGGGATCTTTTTAGCCTTGTCCCATTGGCTGTTTCTAGCCTCCCACTCTAACGTTGAGAAACCTGGTTTCCATCCTCTGTGATTCACCTGCTTAATTTTCCAGTTACAGTACCCATATACAGCAGGCCTTCAGCATAATTTCATTATCAAGTTCATGAGATATTGTAAGAACTTAACTCTTGTTTAGGCCAATTAATCTAAGGTAAAATTGATTTCATTAAGTTTTGCTTAAAGTCTCAGAAACCTATCAACAATATTAAGTGAGGTCTTACATATATAGCAGTTGTCAAATTCTTAGGCAATAACTGCAAGGAAAATAACTTTGTCAACTATAATACCGTACTTACTTTCAGTTCCCTTTGCCTTTAGTCTCATAGTCTCTACTTATTTCCTAAATGTCTTACATCCATGGCTTTTTCCTCACCCATTTGACTTAGGTGGTTTTACACATTTGTAATACAGTTAGGTTTTTTTTTTTGGGGGGGCGGTTAGTCTGCTTTCTATGCTGAGACCACCCCAACTTCCTAAAATATTTTTTAAAATATCAATGAGACTTTTATTGTCCTGCAAAGCTCTATGATTTTTGACAAACATATAGTTGCATGTACCAGCATTACATTAGGACAGTAATAATTTTATCCCCTTATATATTTCCTGTTCTTCACCTACTCAGCTCTCTCTCCTCCTAAGCCCCAGCAACCACCAAAGTGTTTGTCTCTGTAGTTTTGTGTTTTCTAGAAAGTAATATGAAATTGAAAAACACAGTCATATTTTCAGACTTCTTTCATTTAGAAATAAGCATTTGTGATTTATTCTTGCCTTTTTATAGTTTGATATTTGATACTTTACCATAACTAAATGATATTCCATTGATTCCATTGTATGGGTGTGCCGCAGTTTGTTTATCCAAACATCCACTTTGATTTCTTTCAGTTTGGAGATAATGGGTAAAATCCGTGTATACATTGGTATGCAAGTTTGTGTGCGAACATCAATTTTGAATAACTTAGGTAAATACTGAGGAGTAGGGTTGCTGGATCATATGGTAAGGTATGTTTAGTTTTTTAATAATATTCCAAAACAGATATAAACAAAATTTTTAGTTTGTCTACATCTTCTCCAGCAAATTGTATTCTCAGTTTTTAATTTTATTTGAATCTATTCTAATAGATGTATAGTAATATCACATTATTGTTTTAATTTGCATTTCTCTAATGACAAGTGATGAGCATCTTTTTATAAACTTATTTTATATCTCTATAAAAAGCTTATTTTATAGATCTATATAGATACTTCTTAGTTAAAGTATCCCAAGAAGATATAGATACTTTACCCAAGAAGTATCTATATAGATCTTTTCCACATTTACAATTGGATTATTTGTTTTCTTGCTGTTGAGTTTTAAGATTTCTTCATTTATTTTGTATAAACATTTTATCACATCTTTATCAGATATTTTAAAAATATGTTTTCCAATATGATGCTTATATTTTTACCTTTTTTTTGTTCTCTCTCTAATGTTCTCAAATGTATCCCTTTGGAAATAAGACTTAATTGTAGGAACTGGAGCAGCAAAGTTGAACAAGCCATGTTCTTCCTATTTGTCAGTCACAGTGATGTAAATATGCTCAATTTACTTTCAATCATTCTGCTTGCAATAATATTCTGTAATAATTGCTGGATTAAATGACTTATTTTTATTTCTCTACTCTTAAGAATACATATACCTATTATAATTTTATTTAGGAGGACAATGTTTAATAGTATATATGATTACATATTTAGTTGAAGAACTGCATATATATTTATAATTAAATGTGGGTTGAACTAGCATACTCTTTTCATACTGTTTTTGGAAAACACTGAACTTGGAGTTAGAATTTCTAGATTAAAGTCATTGATCTTTTGTTAACCTGTGATACCTCAGGTCAATTATCTTTCTTAATCTCAGTTTCCTCAGATTCAAGTTTACTAGGTTTATCACCAAGTGGCAGTCCTATTCCATGGTGTTCTATGTCTTTTCCAGAAATTAAAAGTACAGTGCTTGCTATGTTGCTGTCCGTGTTTCTCATAAGAAGGAGATTGACATGGAGGAAAGATAAGTAAGAGGCATGTTTGGGATTTGGAAAGACATTATTGTAGCTCTTAAGAATTGGATATTATAGGACTTTTTTTCTGTCATCTTGAGTCATCCTACTAAAATTAAATACAAATATAAATTCAGGTGTTTTTGTGTTATTTGAGATTACAAGTAATGCTATTTTAAGAATGTGTATCTAGCATAGCTGATTTGGATTCCAATTTAGTTTGCTTTTTTATGAGGTGTATAAAGATATCTTGATTTATCTGCATGGCTGATGGAGGAATATCTATTCCTAGTATCAATTTAACCATCTACTTCTTTGTTGTCTTCATATCGTAGTCAGAAATATTTGTAATAAATATTTCTTGAGATTTTATTGATTTTTCTAGAAACATGTGTTCAGTCAAACCTCACACTAACTCTTTTGAGATTGATATTGTTACAATTTTAAGGTAACAAAACAGACGATTGTAAACTGAATGTAAATTAATCAAAATTAGTTTTATTTATGCTTTCTGTTTTATTAATATTTCCACTAATCCCTATGTGATAATAGTAATATGGGAGTTATAAGCACTGATGCCAACTGGGGCAGGCAGATAATGTAAGTGATATTGATTGGGTGGGAGAAAGACAACAAAAGTATCGTGATAAACAGCAACTAGTAAGTTGACTTTGGCCATTGCTGCCCATTTACAAATCGGATGTTTTCAAATACACCAGAAAGCCTTCTCTTTCTTCTTTCCTCCTTCACATTCCTATGAAAGAAAAAAGAAATAAAGCAAAAATCCAAACCCGTATTTGAAATATTCAAATTGTTCAATGTTTGCAACTAATACAAAATTTTTATGACATGATGGACCAACTACATCTGTTGTATTTTCTACCTGCAGCTTGTGTGCCAGGAGTTCGATGTGTGTTTGAAGAGATAGCAGGAAGAATTCTCTTATTGCTTCACACCCACCCGCATATACATACTGGGCAGGCGCCTCCCACAGAGCGTTAACTATGCCATTCTGTGAGTTTACCTCCATTGGGCTCATATTTTGTCACTCACTTTATAGTATCTCTGTTTTATTCCATTAGAACGCATAAAATGTTTTACCAATGCACAATGCAGAGTTCCCAATTGCTATAACATATACTATGAAGAAAAAACTCATTGAAAATATCCCATTTAGATGACTAAAATAAAAAGACATGTAGAAATTAAATCATCTTTCATTTACTTTGAAAGCCTGTTCTCAACTTGCCATAAAAGTTAAATAAAAAGAGAAGCAGTGAACAACAGTCCTCCTGATTGGTGTTTCTTGTCAACAACATCATTAAAAGTAAAAACTCAGGTACCAAACACATCATACCAAATATTTTATAATTGGACGGACCTGCTCACCTCTGGAACTCTTGGCCCATTGAATCAATTTTAATATGTTAGCAGTCGACAGCTACCTTTTGGATAAGGACACATAATATCTCATTTTATTGATAAGGGATTTGTAGCCAGAGAAGTAGAATGACTTCCCAAAGCCACATAGAGATTTTTTTCTTTTTTACATATACTGAGTGATTACTGTTATTATAGAATATGAATTCTAAATTTAACCATTTAAATATCACAGAAACATTTAAAAAGTTCCTCTTTTTAAAAATGATATCATGGACAATCTATACTAATATAAAGATTTTAGAAGTTTCTAGGCTGTTTCTCCATTTTACTAACAAAGACACAAAGAGAAGGAAATCAGAGTATTTGAGAAGATAAGTGCACAAAAAGACATGGCAAGTAAGATTCCCTTGAAACACTAGCTCTGGGTGTGTGTGGAGGTATGCTTTGGTGTCATTTGAGCCACCATTAGGGTCCCCATTGGACAGCATACAGCTGTCTCTGGCCGAGAAGCTCATCTAGATTTCCTGATTTCTTTTCCCATTATCTACCTCATCTTGTAGCTTCTTGTTTTACATGTCTCTGTAATTTTACCAGGCTGTCCATTCTGAATTCAATTGAAACAGTATTTTCTATTGTATCATTTCTTTCTTTTTCATGTATCAATCTGATTTCTGATTTTTGAGTTATAGTAGCATGAACTACTTTCCCATCCAATCTCATACCAAGGTGTAGAGAGATTGAAGGCTCATTAAATTACATTTTTAAAAATAAAAACCTTTGGGCCACTTCTATCCCTATGGATGTACTTTTTTCTCCTAATTAAATCATTCACATATCCAACTACTGCATAAATCCATCAGGAAATACATTTGTGAATATAACCCACTGATCTTTAAATAGTCTGAATTGGATGTATTATGAATTTGGAAATTAGCATATCTATTCTATTTGTGACTTGGCAAACTATGGGAACTTTCACAAGTCATCTAGTTTATTTAAATGATGTAAAATATTAATCTTAAAGCATATCGACATATCTTTAATAGTTGGAAATGTGCTTGGATTTTTATTATTATGGGAATTCCTGAAATGGTAAATGCTGTATAATAATTTATTGCACTAAATATTCCACACAACACTTTGATTAGCAACTAAGGGTTTCTATTTAGAAAATATCCTAGGAAGGAAAAAAGAACTATCTTTAACTTCTATGGAACTTCTGTTAAATTAAATAAATCCCCCACTTCCAAGGACATTTTAATCTTCTTTGTCAGAAAATTATAATAGTGTATTAGATTTGTAAGAATAAAATAATTTATCACTACTTGCCGGAAAACTACAACCTACTATATCCAATATGCAAAGTCTCTCTACAGGTGTATGTAGTATACAGTTATGCATCTGTTGGTGTAAGTTTTGGTGGGGAAGGGGCATTTTTCCTGAGGACAGTAGCACCAAGGTCAGTGGCAGAATAATATGCCTCATGCAAGTAAGTATCTTGCAGACATCAATAAGATGGCCAGAGTGGAAAACATGAATATGTTTTCCCTGTGCTTGATCTGACCCTTGTTAAAATCCCAAAATAAGCAAAGGAGAACTTTAAGGGAGATACAAAAGTAGTTAACCACCAAAATTAAGCTTTTATATTACTCTACTCTGATTATAAATTTTGCTAGGCATATAAGATCGTTCTCCTTCACAGGAGGATTTAAATCAACTTTCATGGTGTGCTCCATTTACAAATCTTTTATCATTATTGGAAGACAGTAAATGACACTATGTCTTATATGATCTAAGTCAAGCCTGTGTGTGTTTATTTCCAATCACTCATTTCCAAGTAACTCCTGTCATCTTAAATGTTACATTATTTATACATAGGTAATCATTAGAAAACTGTAGATAATGATTAAAAAGTAGAAAATTTTCACACATTTTTTCACTTTATTTCCATGGAACCATTTTCTTCCCCTCTTTGGACATTTAATGTCCAAAAGAGAACAATATGACTCTTTTATCCAGATTATTTGAAATTCGAGAAGCACCATGTTTTTCACAGAACTATTGTGGGCAGGGATGCAGATGTGGTTGGGGGAAATTGTAGAAAATATGCAGTGGTCCTCATGTGTGTGGCAAACTGCCTAAGATACGCAATACAGCCCCTCCTTTACAGGGCCTAACCAAATAAATTTTTCAAACTTGTAATTAAAAAATGAAGAACTTCACATGCCTTCATTTCCTTGGCTTGCTTCCTCAGCTGGCTGTTTTGTTACTGGAATTACTTGGTAACCACAGAAATGCAGTAATGAGAAGCTGCCATGGAAATCCTCAGAATTCTACACAGTCTTACTTGGAAAATTCATTAGGGCTGCATTATCATGTTGAGATCATCTTGTCTCAAACCTTGTCATTATTTCTGATTGCCTACAAAGGGTGAGAAAACCAAGAATTTTGACATCTAAAGAATGCAATAGTTTTTCCCATACTCAACTCATTAATTGGAAACATATTTTGATATTTCTGACCCTTGCAAACTGTAGAAGATCAGGATTGTTGGCTCTCTCATCAACCCTAGATGCTTTATAGGCTGCAATGCAGTGGCAAATGCTAGTGACTCTGCAGACCATTACCTGTGTGCTCCATGGCAACTCTCACCTCACAGGGCTAATGCACTGCACCTGCACCATTGTCTAGGAGCTGTCATGGAGACCACCTCTTTTAACACCAGGCTGAGGCTTTGTGAGGATTCTGTGTGTGTCACTTGCAGGGTTCACATCTTGTCAATTATTACCATTTATACAGTACAATTTCAGTCATTTCTAAGATGCTGTATGTATTCTACTGAACTCATTTATAGTTTCATTTTGAAACTTCCAGAGTTCAGCACATAACCCTTGCTGATCACATGCTTTATTTTTTAAAGAGAATGAACTAGCTTTCTCAATTACTCTAAGATCTGGTTTCTTCTGTTTCTTTTCTACTAACCTTACCTTTGCTCTTCTTTATGGCATTTAGTCATATATTACTAAACTTTTTCCACAGCAGGATCTTTATAATTCTTGCATTTTTCTACCACCTATCATAGTTCAAGTCACAGGTAATAACTCAGTGCAAATGGAATTCCTCCCTCTCTCCCCCCATCTCTTTCTCTTTCTTTTAAACATATTTTTACATGTGATTTAATTAAGGACATAGATGAAAGAAATTACTGGGCTAAAATTATCACATAATCTACTGATTCTTAGCAGGACATGAAAGACTACAAGAATCACTTAGAAAAGAAGGAAATGAAAGAGTGGGGAGGAAAATGCATATATAGAGAATTTGATATGCTTTACCAGCTGCTAAAAAAAACTATTATTAATTTATTCACATGATTTTTAAAGTGTGGTCCTAGATTCCAGCATCAGCATCACCTGAGAGCTTGTTTGAAATGTGAATTTCTGAGTCCTGTTCCAGTCCTGCTGAATTAGAGGCTCTGGTCTAGGGACCAATAATACAGTTTCTAACAAGCTCTCTTGGTGATTCAGAGGCATGCTAATGTTTGAAAATCACTCAAATCCAGATCCCTACATTTACCCATAGGAAACAATGACAGAGAAAGTATGTGGTGATTCAAGGTCATATAGTAAGTTATCCTAAGTGTGCTTGTTTATACTGCAGGTTTCTTTAACCATAGCAACAGAGAACTAGTTGCAAGTTTACTTATGATTTTGCTTGGAAATTATTGCTCTTCTGTGAATTCAACATACCCATGATATTTAATTTTACTTTCAGCAATCATTGAGCATGTACAATAAAACATATACACAATACTTTGGAATTTGAATTAGCTGAATGATTTCTGAATATGAAGCCCTGAATCTTCCATTATGCTCATTTCACAATTTAATTTTTAAAACCTAAAATCTTTGCCCTGGCTGCTGTGACTCAGTGGATTGAGTGCCTGCCCATGAACAGAAAGGTCACCATTTTAATTCCTGCCCAGGGCACATGCCTGGGTTGTGGGCCAGGTCCCCAGTTGGGGGAGTGTGAGAGGCAACTAATCAATGTGTCTCTTCCATATTGATGTTTCTCTCCCTCTTTCTCCCTCCCTTTCCCTCTCTCTAAATTTAAATAAATAAAATATTTTTAAAAAGATAAATAGTAGGGAAAAAAACCTAAAATCTTCTTACATTTATAGTTAATACAAAATTAAAGCAGAACTACTTAAATTATATTTTCTTTTATTAACATCTCTATTCTTTTTTGATAACATACTATAATGTCACAAATCCCATCCTTCTACTCTTGCATGGAAGCACCATAAAAAATTATGCTCTCTTTGTGCACATCTTTCTATGATATGGACTTTCCAATTTATATAGGTCTGCCTATTGGTTATGTTTATATTTACTTGAACTACTTGGAAGGAGAGTACCTACATGAATACTCTGGAAATAAACATAAGAAAAAATAAAGCCCTTACAATTTTTTCCTTGGAAGTAGCACTTTATCGAGGCTGAAAATTGCTACCTACTATGGATAACCAATTTCCTTTCTCCCATGTTTTATACCCAGGAAGGAAAAAAAAGTATTTGGTTTGTACATAAGGTTCCCAACAGGAGAGGTATGCTAACAATGGCTAAAATTTATCTGAAGATAACTTAACAATCAGTTACTATTATGTTTTCTAGTGCCTTTTTAAAGATTTTATTTATTTTTTAAAAGATTTAATTATTTATTTTAGAGAGGGGAAGGGAGGGGGAAAGAGAGGGAGAGAAACATCAATGTGCAGTTGCCTCTCATGCTCCCCTTGATGCAACCCAGGCATGTGCCCTGACTGGGAATTGAACCAGCGACCCTTTGGTTTGCAGGCCAGCACTCAATTCACTGAGCCACACAAACCAGGGCTGTCTTCTTATATCTTATCTTGGAAATTCCTCAGGATCATTTCCTAAGTGTCACTGTTACCCAGTACAGTCTAGGCCATGATGCACTGTTCTAATAATTAAGAGTTGGAGAGTTGAATAAGTATCTTTATGACTTTTATTTTGAACTCTGCATCTAGTAGACAGCTTACCTCAGTTTCATTTAATCCTTTTTCTGGGGTTTTGTCATTTTTTTGTTTGTTTGTTTGGAACATATTCTTCTCTATCCTTATTTTGCCTGTTTGTTTCTGTGTATTGTATTAGGTAGGTCAGCTAAATCTCTTGGTCTTGAAAAACTGGCCTTAATTAGAAAGTGTCCTGGGGCCCTTATTTAGAAGATATCTCCCTTGTCACCAGAGCCCGGTGCTATAATGGGTGGACTAGTGTGGCCTTCTGTGTGGGGGGACACACTGGCAGGCAAGGTTGGTTTCTGGCCTGCTAGCTGTGAGGCCTGGCCACAACTGTTGCAGGCTCACTGGTTTGCAGGGAAGCCTTGGATGTAGCTGGCTGCAAAGCCTACCCTTGCTGTTGCAGACACACTGCTGTGTGCTGGTGCTGAGGGATGTGGCCCACTGGGTGCGGCAGGGCAGGGGTGCTTTGGAGGGGTGCTACCCTGGGTAGGTCCTCAGGGAAATGCTAGGGTGGAGTGAACAGCGTCAGCAAACTTAACGGACAGTGTCAGATACGGCGTTCACCAGTTTCAGACCAGCTAGGTTAAAGAAAGCGGAAAAATGGTGCCCACCAGCACCTCTGACATAAGATCAAGTTCCAGAAGATCCATGTCCCTCCAGCACCCACCCTAGAATTAGTCAATGTATCACCTTCATGTATGACCTAGGTGCTTTTCAAACGGCTGTCTCTGTTCCAGAACTCAGAAAGAGTGCAACCTGGGTTTTGTGCAGCCCTTTGGTTCTTCCAGATATAAACCTCACTGGTTTTCAAAGCCAGATGTGATGAGGGCTCCACTTCCTAGTTAAGGTCACCCAGGCTAGGGGTCAAACGTTTCACTCTTCTGGACGACCTCCGTGGTTTTGATAACCGTCTCACTTTTCAGTCACTGTATGAGGAGTGGGGCATAGGGTAGGTCCTGACTAGGCTTAGTCTCTGACCCTCCTACACATTTCAGTGTGGCTTTTACTTCATACCTGTAGTAGTAGAAAATCTGTTCTGCTAGTCTTCAGGTGGTTCTCAGAGATAGCTGTTCTATATGAAATTGCAATTTTGGGGTCAATGAGAAGAGGTGAGCTCAGGATGTTCATACTCCACCATCCTGAACTGAAAACAGGAGGCTTGCTCTTGAATGTCAATTTAGCTTGTCTGTGAAAATTCATTATTTATGGTTGGTGCACTACTCCCATAAGAACTGTGTCTGGGGGTGGAATCACCGTAGTCACCTGGTGTAGGCCTCTTTGGATCTATCTTGTTTGGCACTCTCTGTACTTCCTGGACTTCAGCAACTTTCTTAAACTCTGAGCTTTAGTTTGTTTATCAATAAAATGGTTATAGAATAAGTGTTCATTAATAACATTGTTTTAGGAATTTAGGAAAATGTTTACAAAATGTTTGTCATTGGCTCTAGAATATGTACATTTCAGTTATGCAAAAGCAGATTTTTTAAATATGTGATTTATAGGCAAAAAAATTCTTTAAAAAAAGAGTCCTCTTATTGAATAGCGAGTGTGCAAAAAAAGAAGGCCTTTTAACACATAAACTTCTGTGCAAAATGATTGTATAAATGGATCACTGAAAATAGTTTATCATTAATATATAGTATTACATTACTTTTACTGAAAACCAATATCTTTTTGAGAAAGGGACTTTAGAATTTATATAGTCCAATTGACTAATCTCACCTTAGTTTGAGTAATTCTAGCAGCTGTCACAAATAAAGAATCACTTTTCATCAAGTTGTAATTTAAAAATATTTATTCAGGTAATAGACCAATGTACATGTTTGAGTTTAATTCGTAGCTTTATTCCCGTTGATGATATGAGGACACAGAATCTTTGCCTTTGGATCTCTGTCAAAGCTTTGGATTCCCCTGACTCCAGCTAGCCCTTGGGGGGAAAAGAGGAGCTAGGTATTTCCATTTCTTAACCATTTTTCCCAAGAAGTTACACTTCTCATAACTTTTCCTTAGAAGTTAGAAAATCTCATTTGCGATCATGGTTTCTTTAGAGAATTATTCATAAACACCCATCTAAATGTAAGAAGGGCTGCAAAACATGGTCCCCACCTGGTGAGCACTGCCTAGTGACAACTCTCAGCTACAAAAAGAAAAGCATACCCTTTGGTGAGCAGATGCGCCACAACCTCCTTTCTATTAAGAAACAAAGACCTAAAGGAGGGTCCAGAATGCATGTACCTAGGACCTAACTCTGTGTTTATTGGTTAGATTTTCTCATCTAAAAGGATAGGCAACATGTTCTCCATTAGTAAACAATTTATTGTGCCACAGTCTTAAGATGTTAAAATTGCTAAAATAACAAATAATCAACATATATAAAGTCATTTTCTTCATGTTTGCCACTTTATAAGCATACAGTATACGTGAACATAATTTAAATGTCCAGTTAGTACCACTAAAATAGAGAATATTCCTCTATTTAATAGAGCCAATAAATATGTGCATTGTTCCAAAAAAGATAAATGTTTTCTTTCAACCACTTTCACATGAATGACTGAGACATTGTCATTCAATATTAATGCCACAGATTATGAGGTTTACCTAAAGCATAATTACTGCTGGTAAATAGAAGACATAAATTTAAGTTTTTCAGAAAAAATATTCATTGCTTGTAAGTGTAATACAATCTGTTGTTTACTCATCATTAAACATATGTTGTTTTGGTTAATTCACAGTGACAATGAAAATCCACTCTAAAATACCCTTAATTTATTTGCCAAATTTTAAATGTATTTTCCTCTTATCTTGGCATGACAAATATTTATGCATGCCCCTTTTAGTTTATTTTTAGCATATACATAAATGCCTTAAGCAACTTCATGTACTGTGTAGTTCCCTATTTCTCGCAGCAATTTTTTTTTGCTTGAGACAAGAAGTGATATAATATGAAGTATTCAATGAAATGAAATCAGAAGATATTATCCAGTGAAGTGGTTTATCATGATAATTTTTCAAGATTTCTCATTTGCATGGGACACTTCAAAGATACAGGTGTATGAGAAGTGTAACTTATGAGAAATGTAAGAAGTTATGGAAAGTTAAATTCTAGGGAAAAATCCCACATGTGCTTTTTTAATAAATCAGCAAAAGTAATTTAACTGCCATAAATTATGATCACTATACCTTTCAACACTGTTACCTTTTGTCACGCTCCCCTTCTTACCCATGGATATACATGCATTTGCTCTGATTCTATCTCTTTTCCAATTTTTAAGATCTTAAAAAAAGTCAAAGTTTCTTAAAAATAATAGCATTATTTCAGAAAATACTGAATTTTTCATAGATTAAACCAGAGGAAATTCCCATGGACTATAATTTTGCCTCCAGCCTTCAGTGGGAACACATTGTCATTATTATATGCTTGTAGGTCAACTACAAGTTGTTCATCTCTACATATCTGCGTGCATGGTAATTGCTGCTTTATTAATCTATCTGTTTCCTGTTAAACTTTTACATGCCTTTTCTCATGGATACACCACTAGAGTTTTTCTGTGTAGCAGATGCTTTTAAGTATTATGGGGTTTGTACAGAAAAACTGTGATATAAATTATTGAACTTGACTGGGATTCTCAGTCAAGGGAATGTTTTCCATACTTTAATTTTTCTAGAGCTTAGGATCTGTCCAGTGTTACATGAAAAAAGAAATAAGATAGTGAAAAGGACTAAGCTGTCTTTTTTAACTTGTCAAGTCCATTCCACTTTTATAAATATATAGCAGGGGTCTATGCATTTTGTTCCTGATCGCTAGATGAACTTAATGCTTTGGAGAAGTGGGGGTGCATCAGAGGAGGTTTTGTTTTCCATGAGAGAAAATCATCTTCTTAGATCCAAACTCATCCCAAGGAAATAACTGCTGGGAGATTTTGATCTGCCACATTCCTGTTTTCTTAAGAGAGCTGCTCCTTGCTGCTTTCATGAGTCCACATCGTCCTGCAGCAGGATGTGTACTGTCTTGATTCTCAGATCTCAATCTGACATTCATCTCAGGATAAAGCTTGATGAAATTGGAATAAAAATAGTACAATAAGTAACTGAAATGTTCATATCTCTCACATTTTAGAAATCTTTTTCATCACAAATTTTTAGATAATAGACTATTAAAATATCTTAATGGGTAATTGCCATTTCATAACATCCAGTTGCTTTTAAGTAGGATTATCAGGAACAAGAAAATCTTTTTTAGATGAAGCACAGATATTCCTATTAGCCTGGCTAGAAAGAGAACAATTAGCCAGGTGTGATGCCTCAAATTCTCTAACTTTTCAATATTAGTCCACTGAATGAGTATGAAATGATATCTTATTGAGATTTTCATTAATTTTCTTTATTACTGATCATCTTGAGCATGACAACCTTTTCATGTGTTTATTGGTCACTGCTGCATTTTTTTGTTTTGATGCTCTCTTTTAGTATTTTTTCATTTTTTAAATTGGTTGTTTTCTTTGTTGGTTGTTTCGTTGTTGGATTTTATTATGTATTCTGAAAAATTATCCATTGTTAGATACATGTATTGCAAACATTTTCCCAGTCTGTGCTATGCCTTTCATTTTCTTAACCAGGTCTTTTGATGAGTAGAAGTTTTAAATTTGAAGAAGACCAATATATATTTTATAGTTATTGCTTTTTAAAAACCTCTCTTAAGAAATATTTGCTTATTCCAAACTCTTGTTCATATTCTATTATATATTCTTCTAGAGGCTTTATTATTTATTTTTAACTTTTAAGTTTACCTGTATAATTCCACTTAAGTTACTTTTGGTATAAGGTGCAGTAGGGGTTGAAATTATTTTTTTTCCATATTTTTATCTAAACAGTGTGTCATACATAGATTTTAAAATTTTTCCTGGACTCTGTTCAGTTTTTAAAATATCTAGACTTACACCAGATCACACTTTCTTTTTATTTTATTTTTTGATTATAGTTCACATAATGCTATATTAATTTCAGGTGTATAACATAGTGGTTAGACATTTATGTAACTTATAAAGTGATTACACCAACAAGTCTAGTACCCTCCCAACACCATTTACAGTTACTACAACATTATTGACTATGTTTCCTATTCTGTCCTTCATATCCCTGTGCCTATTTTTATAAGTGGTTATTTGTATTTCTTAATCCTTTAAACTTTTTCACAAATAAACAGCTCCCATTCCATCTGACAACTAATAGTTTGTCCTCTGTAAATATGAGTTGGTTTCTCTTTTGTTAGTTTGTTTACTTACTTTTTTAGATTCCTCATATAAGTGAAATTATGATAGTTTTCTTTTTCTGACTTATTGCACTCAGCATAATACTCTCTTGGTCCATCCATGTCACAAATGGCAAGATTTCATTCTTTTTTATGGCCAAGTAATGTTCCATTGTTATATGCACCACTTCTTCTGTATCCATCTGTCCACCAGTGGATATATAGGTTACTTCCATACCTTGGCTATTATAAAATGTTACAATGGACATAGGGGTGCATAAATGTTTTTGAATTAATATTTTGCATTTCATTGGATAAATGCAAGTCATAGGTCATATGATAGTTCTATTTTTAATTTTTTGAGGAACATCCATACTGTTTTCAATAGTGGCTGCACCAAGTTATTCCCACCAATAGTACACAAAGTTTCCCTTTAATCCACATTCTCACCAACACTTGTTTGTTGATTGATTGAGGATAGCCATTTTGACAGGTGTAAGGTTTTAATTTGCATTTCTCTGATTCATGATGTTGGACATCTTTTCATATGTTGGTTGTCCATCTGTACGTCCTCTTTGGAGAAATATGTATTCAGATCCTCTGCCCATTTTTTAATCAGATTTTTTTGCTTGTTCATTTGGTGTTAAATTGTATGAGTTCCTTATACATTTTATCACTCCCATACGGGATATATTGTATCATTGTCTAATTTCTGTGGCTAGGACTTACAATACTAATTTGGATAGAAGTTGTGAAAGTGTATATCCTTACTTGTTCTTGATCTTGAAAGAAAAGTTTCAGGTATTTACTGTTTAGTATAGTTATCATACTTTGTTATATTGAGGTATGCTCCCTCTCACCCCACTTTGCTGAGGGTTTTTATCATAAATGGATTTTGGATTTTGTTAAATGCTTTTTCTGCATGTATGATAAGATTGTATGATTTTTATACTTTATTTTGTTTATGTTAATTATTTGTGGATATTGAACCAATCTTGCATCCCAGGAATAAATATCACTCAATCATGATGTACAATATTTTAATGCAACACCGTACCTTCTTGATTGTATAGGTTTATAATACATCTTTTCATAAGTTTTCTTAACTCCTCCAATTTTATTTTTTCCTCAACATTTTGTGGCTCCTCAACTCAGAATGTGGTGTCAGGTATTAAGTTCTTGCCTTTCAATTAAAACTGACCTTTCTCTTTCCTTTTTGTGATGTTGGAGATTAGATTCTGCAACCTATTGTACATTTCTCCTTTGCCTGCCATGTCCCTGTTAAACTCTGCCTGACGGTGTATCAAAAGGAGAATGCAAGACAAGGGGCTATGCATTAGTTTCTCTTTTTTTACTGGAAAGATTCCCAAAATCTTAAAGTTCTTACAAACAACACTGGAGTCTCCACAGTGGCAAACCTAGGCTTATATTCTTTTCTTTATGTTCCAGCTCCTTTGTCACTATGAGGACCTCACATTCAAGCTTTATCTACATCCCTCATTCTTTATCTATACACCTCAAAAATAAACATGTCCTCATCTGTGGTTCAGTCTATCTATAGTATGTTGCAGGAAAGAGACCTTGAAAGTGGGTTTGGGACAATTTGGACAGGAAACATAAGGGTCACAGATACTCACAGTATGATCTAAAAGGGAAATCTCAGGCTTGGGTCCAGCAGCTAACTTTTATCATATGGATCCCTCACCTTGGAAAGGATTCAACTGAAAGAGAGCAATATTGAGTCCCCTAAAGTATTGGTATCCAACCTTTTTGGCACCAGGGATTGGTTTCATGGAAGACAAATTTTCCATGGACCAGGGGTAGGGAGGATAGTTTTGGGATGATTCAAGCACATTACACTCAAGCTCACCTCCTGCTGTGTGGCCTAGTTCCTAACAGCCTTAGACCAGTAGTGGTCTTTGGCCTGGAGGTTGGGGACGCTGACCTGGAACACAGAGCCCTGGGTACGAAAACTCTTACCTGCCTCTAAAGGTGATTGTGCTTTTACTTCATGTTAATATATGCAAAATGTGTATAGTAGGAATTACATATTTTATGCCTGACTCTGCATAATATGCTGGATATCCAACTACCAACAAGAAATAACCTTATTTTTTGCATAAATATTCAGGGAGTCAATTCCTTATGTAACATATATTGGTCTGTTATTTGAATTTGTTATAATGAGTATATGCAAGCTGTATAAAAATAGAGAAAGGTATTTACAATGTCTAAAACAGATGATGAGAATAATAGAGAATATCCTCCCCCCAAATTATATAGTTTAACATGAAAAGTTTAAATATCACAAAAGAATTTGGCAAGGGATATGAGCAATTTAGAGAAAAAGGAAATCAGAGGGCTAACAAACAAGGAGAAAATCTCAAACTCTTCCACATTCAGATACATGCAAATGAAACCAAAGTAGATATACTATTTATTACTAGATCTATAAAATTTAGAATTCTAAATAATCCATACTAGATTACAAAAAAACTTTGAATAACAAACTTTGGTTAACACTAGGAAATTGATCATAAAATCATCAAATATGTCATTAGACAAATAGTTCCCCATGCTGCATAGAACACATAGGACATATCCCATGTATTTTATAGGATTATTGAAGATAAATTTGGCAAGAGTCTAATAAGGATGGAGAAGGGCTAATGGGTTAGGAAAGAATGGATGGTGTTAATTTAAGCTGTATCTTGAAGAAAGTTAAAGGAAGGGGTAAAAGATCAGATAAGGAAGAACAACCAGAAGCCAAGAAAGTAGGAGCAGATAAGTATAGAAGGAGGTTAATGATTCAGATTAAATAGTGGATAAATGCTACAAAAATATTAATATATTTGGGAATTCCATGATAAGATTTTTTGGGTTCCATATCTTATAAAAGAATTGAGGATTCATGCATAAAGTACTGTATTTACACCAGAGAATTGTGAATGTTCATTAGCTAATTATAGTCATTTGTGTGCTCAGATTTCTGAAATCTTTTCATTCTCCAACATTCCTTTGTCTCAAGCCTTGTTCGTGCCTGAAGCTTCATTGGCAGTTGGAGTTGTCCTTACCAACCCAGCAGCTGATAATACCTAAGAAGAAACAGAAGAGCTATATCAGGGGACACACAAAAATCCAGGAAGAATAAAATAATACATGCCTCCAATATGCAAATCCTAAGCAGCAGGGTTTTATATTGTCTTTCTTTGCTTACTCTTCCTCATATTCTTGTTTTATATAATTGTTTTACACATTAATCATTTTACACAGACACGCACACTTTCTAAGCAAGTGTAAATAGATAAGCAATTTAAAAAGTTTACCTTCTGGAACACATCAATTCCAAGTCTATTGATTGTACACTTCCTATGAGAAAAGACCCGGAAAATCTTTTTACAAATATTGCTGATGCTAAAATTGTATTAGTTCAGTATTGGGAATCTGAATCCTTTTGATCACATCGTAGTTTATTGCTTTAAGAAGATGAATACAGTAACATTTTTTATGCTTCTAGAACTTATCTGATGCACGCTATAACCTGTGTGAATTAGCTTAATATTCATTTATCTATTTTTTTAAAGATTTTTATTTATTTTTAGAGAGAGGGGAAAGGAAGGAGAAAGAGAGAAAAACATCAATGTGTGGTTGCCTCTTGTGCATCCCCTTCTGGGGACCCATGTGCCCTGGCTGGCAACCAAACCTGTGGACCCATGTGCCCTGGCTGGCAACCCATGGGGACCAACCTGGCTGGGGACCCATGTGCCCTGGCTGGCAACCAAACCTGTGTTTGCAGGCTGGCGCTCAGTCTGCTGACCCATACCAGCCAGGGCACGCTTATCTCATTTTTAAGATGCATATGTATATAAAAACCAAGGAAACTTTTCTATTTGGCTGTCTGACAAATGCATTTTTTACCTAATGGTTATTCCTTCAGAGTTTTACTAAATTGGATTGGCTCAGCATTAACTATATCATATATAGCCACTCTTTCATTTAAACATACGGTATCAGAGATACCTACAGAGAATGAAGGGTGGGGTCAGTTACAGGAATTTGAGTGAGTTATTAGTATAACAAAAGCAAGACCACCATGAAAAGCACCTTTTGCATTTTGTGATTAAAAATAAGGAATCAAAATAGAAAGTAATTTTAGAAAAAAATGAGCATGACTAAACTATATGCTTAGTGTCAATCAGTCAACAAATATTAATTGTACACTTTGTATCCATTAGTGTTTTGCTTGCCAAGGCTTATGCTACAGATCACATTTTTCCAATTATTGTCTTCTCATGTTACTGGATAGAGGCAAAGTTCTTGACATTATTCTGTATCTGAAGTTTCATTTGTAACATTTAACTGAGATAACTAACGTTACCTTAATTTGTTAACATTCCCAATTGACCAAGAAGAGAAATCTTTTATCCAAACATATTTCATTTAAAACTATTTTGATCCATATACTTAGAAAATATTTTTTATTCTATTTTATGAAGTATTTTATAAGTTCAAATACATATGTGTTAAAATGTTTTGTTCTTCTACTCACATAATAATAACATCCTAAAAAGTCAGTTCACATTATGGCATTCATTTTAGTTCCTCTAATTACATCTTAACTGAAACACTTGGAGCTGCTCCAGGCTAGGAGAGAATGGAAGCCGTGCCTCTGCTGAGTTCTTTTTTCTTTGTATAACTAGAAAAATACCTGGTGTGGTTCTTATATCTGTGTGCTGATGAGCCAAATCACAATGGAGTCCTTTGTTGCATAAGAATCAGTTACCAGCATCAAGTGTATATTGACCATATGATAAAAGCAATATTAATATTTCCTATTTATATTATATTTTATTCAATATTTCCTATTTTCTTGAATTAATATTTTCTATTTTCTTTTCAATGCTAAAAGATGTACATTCTGCATTTTTAGCTTTACTAGTTTCTAGCCTTTTAGTTCTTTTACCAGAAGTAATAACCACTTGGCCAAAACTTGTAGAGTTAGCCACTTCCCACAGGGTATAATAACCCAGATCTTGAGTAGGAGTAATTTAAGGAACTGTGCAAAACTGGATCTCAGCAACAAACAGTTCCCACTGATGATCTGTCTTTAACCTTGTGCTGCAGTAATGATAACTGGGCCCCTCTATTTTTCTATTTTTTCATGGTAACCATTGTGGAAACTTGTTGCTTTGGTCTACTAAGTGCCATCCTTCTGCTAGAAGCACCTCTACTTTATTTTGGAAAAATATCTTTTCCCTTTTGTTTGCAGTCTTGGTCTAATTTCTTGATCGCCTATATTCAGTCCATAAGCAAATCCTGTTGGCCTAATGTTTAAATTATTTCCAGCTGGCCCCTTCCGTATCTCCACAGCTGCCATTGCCTCTGACCTAAATCATTTCAAGGGCCTCTAACTGGTCTCCCTGCTACCCAAGTGCAGCTACAGTCTATTCTCAACAGAACAGCCAATGTGATTTTATTAAAAAGTAAAGTTAAACCACATTACTCCTCTTCAAAATTCTTCGTTTTTCCCCATCTGATGGTAAAAATCAAGGTTCCTGCTGGAACTAGCAAAATCCTGCTGTCTGTTATTTCTTTGAGCTCACCTCCTACTATACTGCCTACTCTCAATTCACTTCAGTCACACTGGGCATTTGCACATTTTGTTCCTTCTGTCTAAAAACACTTCACCCTGATATATTCACGAGTTGCTTCCTTACTTTCTTCAAGTATTTATCCAAATATTTGAACAATGGTCAAAACAGAATAGACAATCATTAAATATTTGTTGAGTGTCTGAATGTCTGTCAATCAAGGTTGTCCTCTGCCCTCCTCTGACAAGGGGAAATTATATATCCTAAGAATACATTTATCAATCTCTCATATCTCTTTCTCTCTCTCTTTCTAAGGAGTTGATTATGGAATGCAATGGGTAGGCTACAAGAAAAGAAGTAAAACCTATTCTTGTTTATAGAAGTACTGTCTCAGTTACTCAAATATTAGAGTCCCCAATCTTTTTTTTAGCTGGTGGCAGATTTGAAATTGCCACTTACTTGCCTTCAGTATCACTTCCTCTGTTCCCAGTTACTCACCAACCTGTGTGACCAAGGGATTAGAATCCCTTCTTGCACATTCCAATGCTGATTACTTTCTGGCCTCTCTCTAATCTTTTAAGAACTATCCCATAACCAGTAGCAGAGACAAACATACCACATAAAGATACTGTTAACATTAGGACAAATATTTCAGTGTGAGTTGCATCATAGAGACCATACAGAGTCCTGATAGACTACAAGGAGAAAAACATGAAAAATATCAAAGATGTGGTTAGAAAGTGTGTCAAGATCATCTATTATAAGTATAATAGAAAGAGTTTTTAACCTATCATATATTCTTTCAATTGATAATTTTTCTAATATGAATTGCTATGCAAAGCAGTTATATTTATAAGCTCTTCCCCCTTTCCCCTAAAAAAAAAACTCCACATTGTAAAATGTGAACTCTTTTTGATTTTGCTATTTTAGATTGCCCTACAAATCTATAAATAATCTTCCAAACCTCAATCAAGTGAATTCTGTCCAGAAGTGAAGATTAATGATCTTGTAATTTAGCAAAGGCTAAGACATATATTCATCAATTCATAACTTTAGCAAATATCTATTAATCTTATATATATCAGATACTCTTACAGATGCTGGTATACAATGGTGACTAAGACAGAAATAATCTATGCTAGCATACTGCTTAGTAAATATTTGCCCATTTGGAATAAAACACTGTAGCAATTTCTTTGACAAATTCTTCAAAAGAAGTTTTTAAATTATTATTTTACCTTAAATTTTATTTATTTTATAAGTTAAATATTATTTTAAAATGTATTGTTATTTTTCTATTCTCCCAATTCTATTAGCAAAAAGTGATTGTGTCCCCTTTCAAATTATATCTTTGATAAAAGTTACTTATGAACCCTATTCCTTTTCTTTTAAAAATAAATATCTGTAATTTTTAAGAATATAGTGCAGTTAAGCAAATATACACTACTTCCACTACTTCTAAAAGTAGATGCTCAATCTACCAGAGGATAATGAATCAGAATAATGCATTTTTAAAAGACTCAGTTAATTTTAAAGGCAATGATGTATTATCTGAATTTATTTAACAAATATATAGTTATATACTATTCACGATGAAATATGCTACTTATAAATTATGTAATAATACATTAGATTTAAATTGTATGCTATATTTTAGTCAATACATAAAAATCTTATATAAGTTCATGATTCTACAAATAAATATTAAAACTATAGTACTTAGTAACTAAAATATAACAACAACATTACCTTATTTATTATTGCTTTAATTTAGTATAATGCTCATTGGACTTTTCAAAAAATTTACAATATACTCTTAATACCAGTAAATACAATTTACTTTCTGAAGTCCATTAATATAAAAAATGGAAACCTATTTTTTCCCAAATTGATTATTCACATTTCTGACTAAATTGATCCCTGGGTCAGAGCATCCTTTTCCTGTATAAACAATTTCTCATAGCCCTAATGACAGCATGGATTTAAATAGATTGACCTGGAGAATTTTAAGCAACCAGACACAAGTGTCATCATGGTCAATATCATCAAAAAAACCCCAAACAAACACATTTTCTAGTGATTTAACAGTGTATATATTGATCCAAAAATTCTTTCATCTCAGAGAAAATAACTACATTTATTTTTCTTAAACTACTTTAAAACTGTTTCTTCAGAAATAGATTTTCCAAGTGTGAGTGGTTTTTATATGTCAAAAATTTAAACTTTCTATGGTTAGAGTTATGATAAAATGAAAGATAAACTCAGTGGATTAAACAATAAAGAAGAAATTACTCTCAGTGTTTCCCAAAGAGGCTGGTTTAACGTCTAATTCAGATGATGTATTTCCATGTTTTTGCTCTCTACATCTTATAACAGCCAATTTTATCTGAACATCAGTCTAACCCATTTGTCCCTGCTTTGCCATTGCAGAAGTATTCCTCATTCTGAAATCTTCAGTATTTTCAATATACAAGTTTAGAGTGAATCTAACAACTATTTTTAAGGTTAGTCCAACAACCAATATCCTGTGGGGAACTTTATCATGCATCATTTCCATAGGTATCATTAGTCCCACTAGTTTCTGAAAAAGGATAGAATCTCTTATCACATGTGTACTCATGTCTTTGGAAGTTCATGGAACATAAAGGAACAACAACATCCAAAACTAAAAACTGAGACCATAGACTTAGCTCCACTATTTGTTTCTCCATTGCCTTCAGTAACTTGTTTTGCCTTGCTTTCAATGTATTTCTTGCATTAAAAAAAATCATATAATTAGGGTTTGGATGTTTGGTAACCTTTGAGAATTTGTTAAAGAATCATTTTCTTTTACATCATATTTGGATGGGTTCAGACAGGTATTTTTTCTTTATATGTTTTGTTTTCAAATTAAATAATTATATAACCAATAACTGATAATATTTGACATCCTCATGTCATTCTTTTTCATTCTCCAAAATAAACCTTTAATATTTTGTTTCAAAAATTATTTGAAAGGTATATTATTTTCTTTATTTTAAACAATTTATTTGGATTGATTTTTGGAGCCCACTTATGTTTTTATATTTTTCATATTAGTATCATTTATAGTTTTCATATATTTTTCATACCTAATTTTAGCCCATTTTATCACATATTCAATATATCACATATATCACTTAACGCTTAATAATGTCTTCTCACAAATTTCACAAATTGAACACAAAAATATGTTTGGCTTACAAAAGTTACATTGTGAAAATCAATAAAATCATGGACGGTTAAAAATCTATAAAGAATCTCAGTATTATAATTGGGGGAATTGCACTTTTTATTTTGCATGAGTACATAGAGAAACTGATAAAAGCTGGGATGAAGCAGAGTAACTGAGACCAGAATTCTCTGAGCACAAGATATCTCCCCTATCCACAGTTTTCAGGACTTTGTGAAAGTGCACATCACAAAGCTCCTCTTGACAGTGTGGACTCACTCCAACTGGCACTTGGAAGGCATCCCAAAGGGGCATCCCAAAGGGAGCATGAGGTGCCTTTACAAGGGTCCATGTGTACTTTTTCTGTCAGCCATTCTCTGTCATCTCTGACATGGGTTTATTGTACTTTATCTCTGGGACTCAGATACCACGTCACCTGTGGCATGTGACAGAAACCACAACTGACTGAAACAAATACATTTTTATAGCCGACCTTTCAAATTACGCTTGTGTTTCTTTGGAAAGGCTGCCATTTCTGTCAGAATGCTTTTCAGTAAGTCCCAGATGAGCTGGCTGATGTTAAGAAGGGAGTTACCATTCAATGTTCGATAAACAAATAAATATGAGTAAGGGATATTTCACTCAATATTTCTCTAATAGATTTGCTTTGCTTTAACAATCTGCTGTGGTAATCAACCTCTGTAACCCTATGGGCAATCTTGTCTAAGGCATATCTGTTTTAGGCAGAGTAGACTCTATGACAGATAATGATCCGTAACTATTTAGACGTAAAATTCCATTTTCAATTTTTATCTGGTTTTATTTATGTTTTGTTTTAGTTTCATCTATACTATTGGTTTAGGGAAGGTCCTTGGTATCCTATGTTACACTGCAATGGGAATAATATAACTTAGGGTTTTCAATATAAGAGTAGAATGTATAGAAACACAGAAACCTTAGGAAAGGTATTTTGACTCTTTTTCCAACACTGCGTATCACATTGGATTAAAAAACACTGTCAGTAAAATAGCACAAGAGACTTGAGTTCTCTTCATGTATTTTTACCTTTATAAAGAGTGTTTCTTGGACATTGTTTTCCTCTTCTATGCCCTCTATCATGACATGTATCTAAGCTTTCCTGCTTGTTTGCTGTTGGATGCAGATTGCTGTTCTAAAAAGGATTTGGGGTGGTTTTCTTAGTGTATGATCTATAACTAGCAAGTATTTTCCTATCATTTTGTTCAAGTCTTTCAGTCCGCCACCATTGAAACTGATTGCTATATGTTAGTATTTTTATATCATGGTTCTCTCTTTGGCATCAAATTTTATTATAAACCACCCACATTTTACATTATTGTGATGCTCAGAGTTAGGTCTATATTTGGTAGGAAACTAATTTCATAGTCTATAAATGTTACTTTTTAAAACCAAAATGATACTATTATCTCAGTGAATTATATGAATCATTTTTAAAAAAAACCAAACACTCTGAGCACCATGTGGCCCACAGGTCAGTAAAAACATGTTTTCTTGCTTAAGGCATTCTTACGATCTACAGAAGGTGATAAAGTATGAATAAAAAGAATCAACAAAGAAATAGGCAGAGGACAAAACACGGCAAAGTGATTCAAGAAATATGGAAACAAAATGCCAGCAGTTACAGAGAAGAACGGACCCCCGTGGAGAACTCGGAAGTGAGAGTAGAGTTGGAATGAGAGAAAGAGGATGAATAACTGAACTTTAAAGGTCCATGTTGGCAGTTTGAGGAGCTAAAATATGGAGAGGTTGCTCATAAGGGGTAAAGTGTTAAAAGGCTATATAGAAAATGTATGCAAAATACATGGAGCAGGAAAAAAATGAAATTTGTGAAAAATTATGGTGAAGTCATTTTTTCTTAATAGTAAAGGTTTGGGTATATATAATAGGATATAAAATCAGATTAAAAGTTTGGACCCAGAATCTGAGAGTATTATATATAAGGTCCAGTAGTCTGGGTATAGCAGGTAGGTTGTATGAAACTCACATAATAAAAAGATATTAAAAAAAAAAAACCTAGTAGGTAGTATGCAAATGAATCCTAATAACCAATTTGGAAGCCAGAAGAAAAAATAAAAGAATCCATCCTTTCAGTGTTCTGGATGGTACACATGGGCCCATAATGTAGAGTGTTTTTATAAGAATATAAATAAAGGAATGGTTGAGAGAAGTAACATAGAAACTCTAGATAATTCAAGTAATCCTGAAATATTTTTTCCCCAGGGAAATTATGAATTTAGTTTTCAAAGTGCCAAATTTGAGATGAAAATGAAGCATCTCAGTGTAGCTGTTTAGTTATTTTAGATACAGGATTAGATTCCAGGGAGACTGAAAACAAGGGACAAAGACTTTAGAGGTGACCTTTGAGGCTTCCATGAAATTTTGAAAGCAAGGCTCTCTTAGTTATCACCAGTGAAGTTTCCTATAATATTAAATCCTTTCTTAAGGAAAATCTAGTTTCCCTGGCCAAAGGCTAGATTTCAAAACCTCTTCCCCATTCCAACTTCCTGAGGAACTTGTGCCATAGCTCACAAATTCAAATTCATAACCATCACTACGAAATAAATGCCAAGTACCCACACAGACACTGGCACATCTGCAGGATTTTTATGAATTTCTGTTTGCAATAACACCTCCTCTTATGACCAGAACTTGTTTTCTTTTTCAAACACTTGTCTCAAAATCACATATCATTTACATATTTTATGTGTTTTTCCATTGACTGTTAAGAAGGAATTTTCATAAGTACCTTATTGTTTACTTATGATAATTTTTCACAGGGACAAGGATTTAACCTCTCATTTCATTTCTTGCTAAATACCCTATTGTATATTTACTCAAATCTTAGAGGAGGAATAGATGTACAATTTACTTATAGTATAAGTACCTAAAATAGTATATAGGTAAGTATGTAATGGAATATATCTATTTTAGATTTAGAATGTATGAAATTAAAATGCTAAAGGAATGAACTAGTGTTATTTGACATTTCATTGTTTTATAAGTTGTAACAGTTATTAATATTAAATATCAGTGATACCAGATATATTCCAGAGCTTTTATATCCAAAAGCTTTATCTTGCTCAAGGAACCAAAATCAGATTAAAATTATTGGATTGGCCAAAATGCCGAGTACATTTTTTTCTGTACAATGGCTCTAATAGTGCTTTGTTGTCTTTAACTTCATTCAAAACCATCTTGTTAGATTGTATTGTGACAGCTGTCAGATCATCATGCATTAAAAAAATTATCAAAATTGGTGGATTTTTGTGCAGCCATTTTAATATTGAAGGTGGAAGAAAATATACAATGCAACATTTTGGTGTATTATGCTTTATTATTTCAAGAAAGGTAGAAACGCAACTGAAACACAAAAAGGGATTTGTGCAGTGTATGGAGAAGGTGCTGTGACTGATTGAACATGTCAAAAGTGGTTTGTGAAGTTTCTTGGTGCTATTAACATTTTGGCCAAATTATCATTTGCTGCGGGGCTGTCTTATGCATTGGAAGATGTTTAGCAGCATCCCTGGCCTAGCCATTAGTGGGAGATAGCTGGCATACTCAAAATATCCAGATCAGTAAAGTTATTGGTGAAAATGATAAATGTATCTTTTATTTTACAGAAAAAATATAATGGACTTTTTGGCCAACCCAATATTTTATAGCATATTGTGGACCAGGGAGGCCCTCATTTGACTATTGTTATTTTTAAAGTTGATAGCCTCATTTTTGGTCTTGAAGATTTGAGACCCATGCCAGACTGGAAGGGTAATGAATTAAATTTGGATGAAAACCTTTGCCATTCTTAATATAAAAAAAAATCTATTTTTCTATTGCTTTGAAACTGGACTGGGCTGGTAACCTAATTGATTATTAGACTGTGGTGAGATGACCTTGTATAAACTGTTAAGTTTGCTTCCTACAAGAAGTACAGCTTCTGGCTTTACCCATTGATACATTCTCTTGTTAGCCAGCCACAGTGTAAGATGTCTGACAACTTTGAAAGAACACTAGGGCCAAATAGGGGACCCCAAAATATTGTAGTGGCGGTTTCAGCATCGATCCCATGCTAAGAGTTTGACTGCCAAGGCTGCTTAGGGTGATGGCCCCTGGTTTGGGATCACCACTGATCATTTTATTTCTCCCTCTGCTGATAATTCAGACAATTCACACAACTAGGAAGAGACAGGATAAACTTAGTTGAAAAAAATGTCCAGATAAAGAATTGTAATTGGGGGAAGCATAAACTCTGGAGAACATTTGTCTATTGGAAAGGATCCTAGAAGTTTCTGACTTCAAATTCATATTTTTTACTTTCTTATACAATCTGGAATTGTTTTCTTCTGTCAATTTATGACCATGAGAATCTGTGGGTTCAATATATCTTAGGATACCATACTATCTGATCTAGAAAAATAGAAATTCAAACAAATTTGAAAAAGGAGTTCATCTTTGGCCAAGACTATGCTGGCATATGAGATATTAATTCTACGTTAACATCATCTGTGAATAACAGAAAACAACTTGAGTTTAAGAAAAAGGAACACTTGATTTTGAGAATTCAAAGCAAAAGGCCCAACTATCCCCAGGACTAGGGAAACAACTGAAATAGAAGACAGAAATACATTAGGAACTCAAAATATCTTCATTTATGGTTCATTTTATTACTTTATTATCATTTTTTGGTAATTTTTTTTTTTTTTTGCTGTTGTTCTTTATTTGTAGGAGTCATCTTTGTTTGTTGTGCCAGCAAATTTGTCCAAATACTGAAGTCAAATAGTACTTCCGTGTCCAAGTTTTTACCACCTCCCCTTTTTAAAAACACTAGCACATATTAAAATTTAATCTCTTAGAAACCAATTACCTAATACTAATTTCAAATCCTGGAGCATGAATTCTGATGGTACTGGGTTAGGTCAGAATTTCTTGTGTAGAGACTTGTGGCGTGAATGTGGGGCCCACGGTGTAGACACCTCCACTGGAGGTCTGCCCTTGTGAGGCATGGGGAAAGGCATCGATTTGATAGAAAAAAATTGGCTTTGGCAAGGCAGTTGGTCTTAAGGTACCTACTACTGGTTAGTATTAGTGAAGATAAATATCTTGGTTGGTCCTGTATCAATATCTGCTTTTTACTAGCATTATTCTAATAAAATTTCTGATGCCTTTTTCATTTATCATTAAGGTTTTATTCAAAGAAAAGTGACTTATTTGATGTCTAGCTGAGAAAGCATGTAATTAAATAATACCCTTGAGCTCATTCTATTTCTAGCCTTATCATGAAATAAGAAAGAAAGGTCTCTTGAAGGAGAATTTTTAAAAAGTGCTGATACACAGCAAATGAGAGTTTTGTTTCCACTACAAGGACAATCCTATTTCTATAAAATAAGTGAATATACTGTACTGAAGAAGTCTGGAGAAAAAGTACCTAGGCATTGTATACTCTGTAATATAAGATGTTTTTTGTTGTTGTTGTCTGTTCCAAAAGATAGAAATATAGATTATCTTGTATTGTCCCATCTTCATATCATTATCAGCAGCATTTGTGTTCTCAGTGAAATACATACTATATTCCGAGAATTTCATAAAAAATTAAGGCTTTCAAAAAGATTTATTTTAAACTTCTAAGAAGGAATACCAGCATTAAAATAGAAAATAAAAGTGAAAGATTTCAGTGTAATGTAAAAATTTAAAGTTTATGTTATTCTTACCTTGTTCCAAATAAAAACTATACTTTAATTTTTTAAATTTTAGTCTTATATTTTCTTACCTTTTATATGTATTTAAAAGAGAATGCAAAAGTTATCACCTCTAAGGACTTTGTTTATAAGAAGGAGATTTAAAATAAGCACACCACAAAATTGAAAGCCATCTTTAAAAAAGGCCCAGCCGGACCATATCAATAAGCATAACAATTTTTATTTGTACAAATTATTATATACATGGATATTTAAAGATATAATAATTCAAATAGTTTTAACTTATAAGTACAAAGAGATATTCAAGACATTGAAAAACAAAATTTAAAAAAATACAAAAGAAAAATTAGCAAAAAACTCCAAACGAACCAAAAGTATATACCTGGAGATATTTGGAAAGTAAAAGAAATAGAATTAAGGTTAAAACTGATGGTGACCCTGATTGTACTAACCATCCTATTAAATAAAAAGGTTAATTAATGATAGGAAATGGCTTAATAAATAATAGGAAATGGCTTAATTTATGTATTTAATAAGATAACTTACAGATCACCTACCTCAGTAAAATCAGTGAAATAGGTCTCTTCCAATTTAAAAAATTAAATCATTTAAAAAATCTCTTTTATAAAGCAGTGATATCTTGCAATTAGATTTTATTAGGATATTACCATAACTATCATAGTCATACAAAATAAGTGATTAATAAGACAATATGTTAGATTATTACTTAACCAATATTTACACTTATAAATAATAGATCTTGGAAGGTAATAAAAGATATAAAATATATACAACATATTAGTATAAAGTATTAAATATAAATATAGGCAGTATAAAGATTAGAAAAGACTAGCAAATAAATGCTAATATACTTAAAAATTCTGGTCCAAGGTACAGGATGATGTGCTTGCTAATTGACAGGAAGCACTTGGGAATTTGAAAGCTTTGTATTGATTAGGGAAACATACTTGGCTTTCTCCAGTCCATCCTCAGTTGGAAGTAAGGGCTAAAATTTGGAAAGCTGTTAGTTATTGAGTAAGCCCTGACTGTTAGGCCACTTTCTGAACAGTGTGTGGTTTGGCTTCCTGGATTGGTGGCTACAGATTTTGTGTCAGCTCCGTTTTTGTATATGGCTGTATGTTGTATATTTTTATATTCATTCTCTCCTTACTTAGGGCAAGATATATCTAAAAACACAATAAAAGTCATAATAAATATTCAAAATAACTACCTTCAACATTATAGATAAATTAGTTATTTGTTTGGGTTGCTGGATTTTAAGAGATGGATATCTGCTTTATGAGGAGGGAAATAAAATTAATTTTATAAATATATTGATTTGAATATATTTGAAATTAAACATATCAAGATCACTGGAAATTACAAGAAAAGAATGATAAAACATGTGGAGAAAATCAATAGAATCGTGAAATGGTTTGCATGTTTTAGACCAAGGAAGTGAGATGAGTTGATGGAAGAACAGGTATGTAATTACTACAGTGCTAGAACTAAGGCATAAATAAATATTGAACATGCTATGTACCCTGATTATTGTCCTCCTGCTCATCAATGAAAGGTAAATGAATTAACCAGAATGTATTGTTAAAAAAAAATTTCATCTCTCTACCTCTGTGCAAGCTCTAAAGAAAATTTGGGAAACTGTTAGTATAAAGACAAATTGGTGAGGCCATATAGAAATCACTTTAAGTTAAGAATACATGAATTACTTTGAGTAATTATGTTTGTGAGCATTTCTGGATTTTGAGGATCTATTCTTTTTTTCTCCATATATTCTGATCAAGTTAATGTAGATATAATTGCATACATATATTGTCTTTCCTGTTTATTGGCAATGATGTCTAAAAAATATCCTTGAATTGAGAAATTGAGGCTCATTCTTTTTGTCTATTCTGTATCTTGGTCTGGGCCTAGAAAATTTATGTAACCATTTTTTTACATTGCCCTCTCTATCCTTTCCATCATTCAAGTTTCATCAGGAAGGCATGGCAGTGGAAGAGTCTATATTTACTGTCAAGTGTTTGTTAAATCTCTATGGTATTAAGTACTCTTATGATAATTTAACATTAAATATTCTGCAAGATTTAAGTACTTTTTTGTGGAAGCCCTACTATCATGATACATAATACTGATTCCTGTACAAAAGTATGTGCTTATTTTGTAAAAGTAGACATATGCACACATAACTCTCATAAAACATTAGAAATGTGTGATATCATAAGAGGCATCAAGAGTCCTATAAGTTTCCGCTGCTGACAGTGTGTGTTTTTACTTGGAGTAAAATATTTCATAGGTCAAATGTGGCTTTTTGGAGGGGTTAAAACAGCTGAAAGCAGAAGGATAGAATGAATTTTCATTTAAGAAAATAGGGGAAGGGCCTAAGGGAAAATTTGTTTTAGAAGGAACCATGTAATTAAAATGTAGAAGGTAGAAACTTGTTTGGGAGGAATTTGGATTTTTCTGGGGTACAATGATAATATGCTTGAAAAGATAAAGATTGAAATCTGAATGCCCCAAGAAAGACCTGATAGTTTCTGAACTATTGCAGTGACTTGAGTTTTACAAACTTTTCTGTGTAGGAAGAGATTTTACATGATGCCCACCCTCTACTTGTCCAAGGTTTAAATTGGGGACAAGAAAGTAAGTGCACAGAAAAATGTGGATCAGGTAGGTCAGCTTACATGGTCTAAGAAACACACTTTACTGATTAAATAAATCCATGCTTTGCTGTCACAAAGCAACTGGAAACTAATGCTTTCCTATTTAAGATTTAAAGTAGAATAACAAATCCTATTTTCTATAGTGTAACTTCCTAACTCGATTGATTTAATACTGCTTTTAAAATTTTCCTTGTTTCATAGTATAACTGGGAAAAAAAACACACAAAATATTTCTGATCTTTGATGACCAGGTTCCATGCACCATCTCATTCCTAAAAGGCAATTGGTAGAAAGTGCTTCCTGCTGTTATGAAATAATTATGTTTCTGGAGATATTGTGGTAAAGGTAAGGTTGTTTAGAATTATTTGGTAGGTTCTCATTCTGGTTGAGTCAGTTTAATAAGCATCATTATGGGAGCAAAATATAATTACAAATAATGATTGTTTCAGAAAGAGATCAGGTGATGGCCAGCTTCTATTCAACTTGCCGTCTTCATTTCTCATTTTACGATAAAATTTTAGTGAAAAGAGAATGAATTAAAACATTGTAGTATTACATTTTTATATTTTAAATGCAATGTGAAAATTGCAAACCTTCTGAATAAGATTTTTTTTTTAACTGGCCATAGGGGTCCAAAAGCAAGGATGTACATACACAAAGATCTATCTGGTCTGGAGTGTGTTACAAGGGACAAGAATATTTGCAACTCTGGCATATAAGACTGTCCAAATTGTTCTTACTTAACATTTCATGTTACAGCTATAATTAAGTGAGAAAAATAACATTAACATTTTGACTAATGAGCACCAGCTCCTTGTTTTTCATTGGTTCTGAATGACTTTGCTTCCTTTCACAGTCCCCTGTCCATCAGTCTTGTTTAGTTTGAAGCCATCCTACCAAATCTCCATATTCCATATATTATGGCTAATATTTCTGTCTGGAAAATATTGAATCTTTGCTTATCTTACTTCATTTTCATTAGCTATACATCAGTGTGGATATAGTATAGTTGAGGGTGTCAACAGTTCAGAGGGTATAATATCAGTGGTCCAAGGAGAAGTCTTTCATATAGATATATGACAGGGTCAACCCATCTCGTGTTCTTCTCCTTTCTCTCTCTCCCTAATTAAGTTTTCTACCCTCTTGATTACTTCTCCTAATACCACCTGTTCTGGAACTTCTGAGATAAAAATTGAGCTTATTTGATAGATGTTCATTTTTTCCTGACTTAATAATATAAAGAAACTTGCCTTGCTCATACCCAATAAATTATTCTTTTGTTTTTGTATTGTGTCTGTCAAACTATATTTTGCATCTCAATTACCTCATGTTCAAATTCATATTTTTAGAGAGAATCAATGCCTACAACATCTTTTTATAATCCATATCATTTGATTTTATTGTAGTAAAATTTGCCATTTAAATTATTGTTAAGCATACAACATGGTATTTTTAAAGAATTGTTGATCCTGATGATATTGTCAGCAGATATCAAATGAAGAATATTAAGCAAATAAGTGGCTTGGTTTTTCTGCAGTTTTTAAAAATTGTGTATACTTTTTTCTTATCATTACCACAATCTTATGGCATACATAAGTAGGTGTGACTATTCCATATTTACTTATGGTTTTGAGTCTCTGTAAAGTTAGGGATATATGCTTTCTTTAGTTCTGTTTTACCTTTCAGAGCTGCTGTCTCCAAAACTCCATCCGTGGAGGTAGTGTCTTTTCACAAGGGAATGGAGGATGACTTGCTTCAAATTTTGATAGCACTCTACCTTCTGGTATCCATGGAGAATGTTGATAAAGCTACAAAAATTAATTAGAATAAAGTGATTAATTAACCATCTTTAGGTTCAGAAGTGATGCATGTTTTAATTCTGGCATTTATTAGCTCTGTGACATTTGACATGCTACTATTTTTGCTGCCTAAATTCTCTCATTTGCAAAATGAGCATAATTATGATGGGTCTCAGTTTGTAAAGAAGATAATTAATCTCTACCAGTTTTCTAATTCTGCCTACCAATAATGCTACATTTCTCTGATTCATTCAATTTTGTACTCTTTTAGATGACTATTTCATTTTTTTTATTTCTCATCAAACACCCACCACCTTTCCTCATCCACAGACTCAACTGTTGATATGCATCCCACTTTGCTAAGAAAGAACGTGAGAACATTTCCACAAGCACCCACCATCACATGTGCCCCACTTGCTTGTATCTGTGCTGCAGTGCTCTGCCTTCTCTGCTCTAAATTTGTATGAGTGCTCTGCTCTTGAAAGAGGCCAACTGCTTAATTTGTGTACTACAGCCATTCTGTCTCCTCCATTCAAGGATATCATTCCAGACTTCTCCCTTCTTTCTTGCATAATCATGTATTTATTTCCCCCCTCTCCACTGGAACGTTTCCATCAGTAAATACAGAGTCTATACTACTTCCACCTTAATAAAAGCCTCTCCTGACCTACTGTGACCCTCCAGTTATGTCCCTGTTTCCTTCCCTTTTCTTCTTAACAGAGTTTTCTACAGTTCCTGTCTTCATAAATCATCTCTTATTTGGTAAGCCTCTCAACCAAAATTGATTTTTTTAAAGTCAGCAATAACCTTTGCTTTGCTAAATTCCTTGGTCAATTTCTCCTTCTTGAAATTTATTCATGAGCATTCTTTATTCTGCATCCTTTGGTTTTTCCACTGACTACCTTTGATGAGTGTTTTGCTGATTCCTCTTTATCTTCGTGTCCTCCAAACACTGAGTGGCCAGGTCTCAGTCCTTGGACCTTTCTCCCTTTTGCTCTCATCTAGTCTCATAGCTCATAAAGTATCACCTATTTACTAACAACTTCCAAATTTATATCTTCAACCTTGACCTCCCCCTGAAATCCAGGCTTATGTCTGCAATTTCTTACTTGCTATTACTTACTGGCTATTTAATTGGTATCTCAAACTTAACACATCAAAAAAATAAACTTCTGATATCTCACTTCAGTCTTTCCCGTCTCAATGAATTATAGCTCCCTCCTTCCAGGTGCTCAGGTTAAATGCTTCAACTCCACTTCTTCCTTCACATGTGATACCCAAACCTTCAGCAGAATCTTACTGACTCTGCCTTTTTCCCAGTAAGACCACTTTTCAACACTCTCATCAGCCCTACAGTCATAAGGCCACTGGTCCAAGCCATTATCAACCCTCAAATGAGTTACCATTTGGCTTCCTATCTGATCTCCCTTCTTCTCCTGTCTCTTTAGTCATTCTCACTGAGGAGCCAAAGTGTATTTCAGTAGATGTATGTTATTTTCTGCTGAAATCACTTTAGAGACCCTTCATCTCCCTTGGAGTGACAACCAGAGTCCTTACAAATATTTCAAATATTTTGGGATCTGATAGTTTTTTGCTATTCTCTCTTCATCATTTAAACTCTCCCCTACAATTCCTTCCCTCAGGCCACACTGTTTTTCTAGCTACTCCCAAACATGCCATTCGTTCTTCCAAGAGATTTGTCCTGTTGTTCTTTTTGCCTTGGATAGTCTCCTCCAGATACTTGCATTGCCTACTTTAAATTTTTATTTAAATATAATTTTCTAAGGGAGACTTGATCTGATTATCCAATCTATAACAGCACTTCCCCCAACCTCACCCTTTCTATTACCTTTCCCTGCATTTTAAAAGTAATATCTCTCTCCATATAACATTTTGTATTTTAATAATTTGTTATGTTTATATTCTAACTCTCTTTTCTCCCCCTCCCACCAGCACATAAGACCCATGAGGGTATAGACTTCGTACTTTAAAAACAGTGTTATATTGCTAGAATTTAAAAGTATCTGGAACATTATAGTCACACATTTATATCATTTGACTTAATCAATACCCATCACAAGGGGTTGTTGACAAAAAAGGATATAATATATGTAATCTTCAAGCACATTTGATCTACAGTAGAACCTCAGTAAATGCTTTCTGTTATCAAGGAAATGAATCTATTTGTAAAAGATTATTTATTTATTTATTTATTTATCGAGAGGGGAAGGGAGGGAGAAAGAGAGGGAGAGAAACTTCAATGTGTGGTTGCCTCTTGAATACCCCCTACTGAGGACTTGACCCACAACCCGGGCATGTGCCCTGAACCCAGCAACCCTTTGGTTCACAGGCTGGCACTCAATCTACTGAGCCACACCAGTCAGGGCTAAATCTGTTTATTATACCTGAAAATGTGTGGTAAAATTATAAAACATGTATGAAGAGGAAATTCTCCAATAGAAAATAGTTGTTACTTCTGCAATACAAGAGGTAAAAATAGAATTATGGTTTGAAACAAAGGACACAGAAAAATTAAATATTTATCAAAGATATAGATTTACAGATATGTATCAGACTGATACAGTGATAAAGAGACTATATCACCTTTCCAAATGCATATCAATTTTTAAAAATGATTGTAAGGTGAAGGAATTTTTGTGAAATAAAATCCTATCATTCTATGATCACAAAGCAATAAGCTGAAAATCATCAATAAAATAAAACATAATAAAAATAAAGTTTCTTCCAACAGAAAGTTAAAGAAAACCTTGTATTAAAAAATCATCTGGGTAAGAAGAGAAATACAAATCTAAAAATCCCCAAGGAGGTAGTTATAATGTTCATTGTTTTTTAAAAATTCTTTTATTTATTTATTTATTTTTAAAATATATTTTATTGATTATGCTATTACAGTTGTTGCATTTCTCCCTCATCATTCCCCTCCACCCCGCACACCCCCTCCCACCCACATTCCCGCCCTTTAGTCCATGTCCGGTGTCCTAAGTTCTTTAGCTTCTACATTTCCCACACTATTCTTGCCCTCCCCCTGTCTATTTTCTACCTATTGTCTATGCTACTTATTCTCTGTACCTTTCCCCACCTCTCTTCATCCCATTCCCCTGTTGCTAACCCTCCATGTGATCTCCATTTCTGTGTTTCTGTTCCTGTTCTACTTGTTTGTTTAGTTTGCTTTTGTCTTAGGTCTGGTTGTTAATATCTATGAGTTTGCTATCTTTTTAGTGTTCATATTTTTTATCTTCTTTTTCTTAGATAAGTCCCTTTAACATTATAATAAGGGCTTGGTGATGATGAACTCCTTTAACTTGACCTTATCTGAGAAGCGCTTTATCTTCCCTTCCATTCTAAATGACAGCTTTGCTGGATTGAGCAATCTTGGATGTGGGTCCTTGACTTTCATGACTTGGAATACTTCTTTCCAGCCCCTTCTTGCCTGGAAGGTCTCTTTTGAGAAATCAGCTGATAGTCTGATGGGAACTCCTTTGTAGGTGACTGTCCCCTTATCCCTTGCTGCTTCTAGAATTCTCTCCATTTTAATCTTGGCCAATATAATTATGATGTGCCTTGGTGTCTTCCTCCTTGGGTCCAACTTCTTTGGAACTCTCTGTGCGTCCTGGACTTCCTAGAAGTCTCTTTCCTATGCCAGATTGGGGAAGTTCTCCTTTATTGTTTGTTCAAATAAGTTTTCCACTTGTTGCTCTTCTTCCCCTTCCAGTACCCCTATAATTCGGATGTTGGGATGTTTAAAGATGCCCTGGAGGTTCCTAAGCCTCTCCTCATTTTTTTGAATTCTTGTTTCTTCCTTCTTTTCTGTTTGGTTGTTTCTTTCTTCCTTCTGGTCCACTCCATTGATTTGCGTCCCAGTTTTCTTCCCATCACTATTGGTTCCCTGTGCATTTTCCTTCATTTCACTTATTGTAGCCTGCATTTGTTCATCTAATTTGTGAGCAAAATCAACCAATTCTGTGAGCATTCTGATCACCAGGGCTTTGAACTGTGCATCTGATAGGTTGGCTATCTCTTGGTCATTTAGATAAATTGGCTCTGGGGCTTTGATTTGTTCTCCAGTTGGAGCCAGTTTGGGTTTTTTTTTTTTTTTTTTTTTTTTTTTTGGTCTGGTCACGGCTGTTATGTAGTGAGGGGTGGAGCCTTAGATGTTCCCCAGGGCAGGGCAGCCCAGTCGCTGGTTAATGATGCTGTATGTGGTGGCAGGGTCTGAGGGAACAGTGGCACTTGCTCAGCTCTCTCTCTCGGATTCCAGTTCCTTCTGCCGCTTTCCCTTCACCTGGATTATCTGCATGCGAATGTGGGACCACCTAGTCAGCTAGCTGCCTTGCGCAGCCTCACTGGGTCTGCACCATTGCCACCCTGTGCCTGGGGTCCATTAGCCACCGCCTGTGCACCTGGGGTCTGCTAGCCACCACCTGTACACCTGGAGTCTGCCAGACACTGCTGCCTGTGCACCCCGGTCTGCCAACCTCCACTTTTTCCTGCCGCTACTCTGCCCCTCTTACCGGTCTGGATGAATGGTTGTTGGACTTCTGTACAGTTCTATCAGTCCTTGTTGTTTTCTTGTTTCTAAATCTTTCTTGTCTTTAATTTTCATTGTGCGAGGAGGCACAGTGTGTTCACCTACGCCTCCATCTTGGCCAGAAGTCCTGTTCATTCTCTTTAATATACAGAAGACATGGGTTATTTTTGAAGCACAGTCAATAATAAAAATCTCTTCAAATCTGATGTTTTTCCTGGTATCTTGTAAATTCAATTCCTAAATGGCCATAAAATCTAACCTTTGTCTCTTTAACTCTTGCTGCATAAAACCTATTTATATGTCTCACTTCTTATTTATTACAATTATTTACATACATGCATACACAGTATCGAGAAGAAAAAATATATTTATTATTATATATGTTAATTTGTTTTCAAGGGTTCTTTTCCTAACATTTTAAAGTCATATTTAAATATTGCTGAGGCAGATCTTGATATCTGACTTCTTTCTACATTCTTTAACAATTATTCTTTATCCAGGTTTCACCTTTCAAATGATTTTGGATCGGAGTCCTTATCCAGGCCTTTCATTGTAAATCTAAGTAGTCATCTTCATTTATCTGTTGAGTCACATTAAAAACTTTTAATTTTCTCATTTGTACTTGAAAAGTTAATTGCTGTTGTGTGTTTTTTGTACTGTTAGAATTTTTTAAAGATTATGATTTTTCTAAGTACAGTGTTAATGACTACATTATGAAGTACAAATAAAATTAATAGTATAATTTTTAATCTACTCTCTAGTGATAGTGTTGGATATTGACATTAGCATGTCTTTACTTAGAATGACAACCCATTGAGTTGGAAGTAGAACTACAGTGGTATAAGAGTTCTGTCCATGGTTCTTGTTGACTTTATAATCTTGTCTATATTACTCTAATATATCTGAAACTCAGTTTACATCCACCTATGAAATTATTTTAAAGGGTGACATCTAATTTCTTTTATAGTTATTACCTAGTTGAATATTTGAGTTATGCGTTAAAACAAAACAGAATTTCTCAGATGCCATTATCTTTACATACAGTTCTAAATATACAGACTGAAAATGTAAAAATGTAAAAGAAAACAACCCTGCAATTTATCTATGTGATTATTTCCAGCATATTTTAATTGCTAATTTTGGCAGGGTCGGGGTGGGGGGAGGGATTCTGTAAGCATCACTGCCACAGCCTTTTCTTTTATAATTACTGTGTTTAAACTTTTGCTTGTATTCAGTGTTTCCAGAGCAAAAATTTTTATTTGTTCCTAGGACTACTCATTCAGATGTACTGAACTCGAAGAGAAGCACTTCCTCTCTGTTATGCTTTAATGGACACAGTTTGGCCAATGTTTTTCCATAAGCTTCAACTTATTCCTAAAATAATCAGGCGTTCTCTAGGCAGGCAAAAGCTAGTAAATCAACTCTAGTGTTAATCAATAAAAGCAATCAGCCTCTGAAGCAAAACCTGTCTATTATAATATGTAACTGCTTGCTCCTGGGTGGACTTTAAAACACGGCTTAAGGAGTAAACACCGAGTTGCTCTGCTGCACTATTTGTTCCATTTTACTCCAAGTTATACTAGAATTCTGGATGAGACTAGAGTTTAAACAGATTCTTTCAGAGTATGTGTATTGATGAGGGAAAGAAAAAAACAGAAAAGAATGTAAGAAGCAATGGAAATTGGTGTGAAAAATTATGCCCAATGTGATGTATGAATGAAAATAATCTCTGCTGTATAATACCAAATATGACTTTGTCCGTGATATATTTGTTTGTTTGTTCATTTGTTTGTAGTTAATATGCCATTCAAAGTTTTTGTCTAATGTCCAGGTCAGTTTCTTTTGTGCAATTTTCCACCCAGCAATCAACTGTAGATTTAATGATATAATCCTGTTTTTTTAAGAATTATTTGGTTGAGTTTTCTGAACTTTCTGTTTTGATGACATAGGTTTGCAAATTAATTAATTGATAACATAAGATACTTAAAATAGAAAAAAGCCTAGAACATTAAATCAAGTGAACAATTAAAGAATTGAAGCAATTGAATAACTGAAGATATTAAGTTAAAAAATTAAAGAAATAGTTACATTAAGTAAATTTTTAAGTGAGGTTTCAAAGAGATATGTTTTGGGAATTACTACAGGGAATAAATAACACCAAAAATAGTAAAATCTACACTGAACTCCTGTCATAAAGAATGATGGAAAGTGTAGCTGGGACATATATTATTTTTATCAGTTTTTTTAAAGCAACACTTTTGTTATTAAAACAAATGTAATTTTTAAAAAGTTTTTAAAAAGATTTTATTTATATATTTTTAGAGAGAGGGGAAGAGAGGGAGAAAGGGAGAGAAATATCAATGTGTGGATGCCTCTTATGAGTGAACCTGGCCCGCAACCCAGGCATGTGCCCTGAGTGGGAATCTAACCCATGACCCTTTGGTTCACAGGCCAGACCTCAATCCACTGAGCTGCACCAGCCAGGGCAGAGAGGTAATTATTTTTACCAATTCTGGATAAAATGAGCTTTTCTAATTCTACTAAATATAAAATGTTAATGAAAAGTGATTTATAAATTTTAGAGTACTGTATTTTGCTGGACATAATACACACTTTTTTGCCCAAACTTTTGTGGGAAAAATAAGAATGTGCATTATGCATGGGTATAATGATTACATACCATGGACATAGTAATGGGTATAATAACCCCATGTATAATGCACACAAAAACATGGATGTGCATTATACATGGCAAAATATGGGTATATAATAAATGATAAATACGTATGATTATTTTATGAGAAATTTCTATTAACACTTTATAAAAATGTCATTAAGTAATGGGCAAAGATTTCTAAATATTAAATCTCCAAATATAGCTAAGCTAGCATGAAATAATAAAAATAATAATATGATAACTGTGACAAAATCATTTAACAACACTCACTGCTGTTCATTATATATAACTAGTATATATTTTTGACATGTAGGTCAATAGTGGATATAGTGAGTCTGTGATAGCTCTCTTATATTTGAGAAACAATATAAAAAATTTACGTTAGGGCTTATTTGGCAATGTTCCCGCATCTGAGTTTCACCAGAACTGCAGAATATTTCAGACTTAAGTACTCATATGGGCAACAGTCAGCTTGGGGAACAGGGAGATGTAACTTCTGTGGTGACCCCCTTATATTTTTAGCAGCTGAAACAGCAGGCTGAGAGGAACACTGGGCATAGCGATACACTAATTTTAATCTGCGTGGTCGGCCGGGCTCGGGCACGTGAGAGCCAGGATGGCAGGGCTCATCCACTGGGAACTCATTACTAGCCTCGTTATGGATTTAGGTCAGAGTTAAGCTGCTAAACTGTGTTACTTTTAACCAGCATGGAAACTGGAGTATCTGGGGCAAAATCCTGTGTGGGATATGTCAGTTTAAGGCCTGATCATTGCTAAAGCTAGAGTCATTTTTGGAATTAATTTTTCAGTTACTATAATATTCCTCAAGTAAGGATTTTTAAGTCACTTATTTTTGTAATCAAATATATGTGAAATTTGATGACCTGTATATAGAGACCTCCATGTTCAACTTTTAGCAATTGATATTTATTTGTTTTCCAAGAGATTCATTTATTGGCTCTTTGCCCACTATATTCATATATGACAGCCTCCAGGCTTCTAGAAAAATCATCTGTAAACATGTTCTTCCAGAGTAACTAAAGTGTTAACAAGTCAGATTGCCAAGTGTTTGTTTAATGATTTTATGATTATCAAAAACAAGCTCTTTTAAAGTGTAATTTTAAGGTATGTTCATTTAGTCCTTAATGTCACAAAAAGCCTTTTTTGAAATAAGGATAATGGAATTTCATTCTCCATCTCTACTAAAGAGATTGTAAACTATCACTAAACAATATCACTTTAGCTTTTTCTGGCAATCCCCATGGGTTAAGAAATAGGCTCAAATAATAGTCTAATCACAATAATTTTCCTTACTAAAATTCTTTCTTTTCCCACATTTACTATCTAGAACAGCTATATATAGATCATTTATTTGCTGAAATTTAGGACTCAGCAGCAGCTTTCCACATCAATTGGACAATCAGAATCCAAGGTCACAGCTTAATTATAAGACTTGTATTTCTATCATGAGACCGATAATTTTATGTTGACTGTTAAACTGTCCAAAAATAACCTGTCTTTTCTGTCCCAGCCAATGAGTTAGTTATTTACGGTCTCAACTTGCTAAACTGACTGATGAACCCTAGGGGCTTCTTCAAAGTCTGTAATAGAAGTATTAATAACCAGGCTTCAAACCTCTAAAAGGAGTGTGAAATGCCTGTAAATGATGATAAATCTCAGTGTGTGCAATATGACTAATTTATAATGTCAAAACACAGTCTTCCAAGGCTGAATATGTCATGTGCTTAAAAATCAAAGCTTTTAAAACTCCGGTGTGTGAAATAGAAATTTAACAAAGGTCTAAATAATGCAAATACCCCTGGAACTTGTGAAAATTATTTACTTTAATTTTTATCCTTTGTTTTTACATCAGCAAATAAAGATACTTATGTAAACTTTAAAAAATTTGCTAACACATTCATGTCAATTCTGTTAGAAATCTCTTCCCAAATTTCTTAAGTTGAATGTTCTGATATCCACATTCTTTATCTACAATATTACTTAATTTCTATTGAATGACTATTTAATGACTATTTTCTAGGAATGCTGTAATGAATTACCCTAATCTTAGGGGTTTAAACTACAGAAATTTATTCAGTCATAGTTCTGGATTCCAGAAATCCAAAATCAAGGTTTGGCAGGGCTATACTCCCTATGCAGGCTCTAGGGGAGATTCCAGTTTGTGTCTCTTTTACCTTCTGGTGACCTTCCGTGGGTGTCTCACATTATTCTCAGTTGCTGCCTCTCTGTCTTCACATTGTCTTCTAAGTGTAAATAGGTCTTCTCTTCTGTCTCTCCCTTACAAAGATACTTGTCATTGGATTTTGTGCTCACCCAAATAATTTAAAACAGCGACTTTCAAACATTTTCATCTCATGGCACACAAAACTACTCAAATTTTGCGGCACACCAAGAAATATATATTTTGCCAATCTGACAAAAGAATAGCTATAATTTTGACTCATTCACAGTGGACGGCTATTGTTGGGTTGGCTGTTGTCTTTTCCTTATTTGCAACCTAAGGGAAAAGAGGTCAGTGCTCCTGACTAAACAGTCAGGCATGATTTAAAAATTCTTACAGCACACTCATTGGAAATCACTGATTTAGAATGATCTCCTCATCTCAGATTTACCTTAATTACATCTTTAAACATATTTTACCAAATAAGATAATATTCACAGATTCCAGGGATTATGAGTTAGATACATCTTTTAGGGGGCCACTATTCAGCCCCCTACAGTAACTACTGTATTAGGAATATTCACACAAAATTATAAATCCTTTCCCACTTCCAAACTCTCCTCAGAACTGGATATAATGACAGAATGTTTATTCTTTAAGTTACAAGAAACAATTTCAGGTTTGTGGTTAGGAGAGACAAGGACAGATTCACAGCTTTGGTTATGTCCAGTAGGCATGATAAGATTAAGATCCTAAGTGATCTAATAATAAGGCACACTTTTCAGCAGTGAACTCACAGTCATGGCAGGTAAAATGGACTAGACCATCTTCAGCTATATTTCCATTTCAGCCCTTCATGTAGGTGTACACTAGCCCCAATAACAACTAGTAAAGGAAAACTATATTATGAACCATTAAGCATCTACCATCAGGTTAAATAAACTCTATGAGATGTGCACACATCTGAGAATCACCAAAATTTAAGAACAGGAAATAGCATGATATAGCAATAATAAAATAAACAACTAACAAACCATGCCATACCACAAAACAAAGATTTAGTAGAGAAAACAGAAAGAAAGTGACCTTGGAATAAACATTATCAATGACCTCAGCAAAAAGTAACACTAAACCTCCACCATTAATATTCACAAAACCTAGGTTAAAAAATGAAAAAAAAAAAAAAAAACAACCAAAAACCAAAACCAGCTGTTTGAGGCTATTGGAAAATTTCACCACCAGCCAGAAATCAAGGGGGTGAGATCGCAGAGAACAGATAAGGACAATGAGGAAGTCTCAGATTCACCAATGATATTACTCCTTGAACACTTTCACCATTTGCTGACTCCTGGAAAATAGAGTTTGAAGAAATAGTAGTAATCTAGTTCACTGGGCCAGGGATAAAATAAACACAGTTTTAGCATTACCAAGCTGCCAGGGTGGGAGACATTATAATCATGAAGAAAATGTAAGAAAGAACTATACAAACATGCATGAAACCATTATTTTATAAGCAATATGCCCATAAAGCATTGGACAAGCCCCAAAAGGCTAGTGTAGAGCACAAGAAGCAGGGAAACAAAGCAGAAAGCGGCTGTTCCATGGCTAAAAACTTAATCAGAAAACTCTGTAATATTGAGGTACTGTGTACACACTCTATTGGTTCTGTTTCTCTGGAGAATCCAGACTAATACAGTATTCAACTCTTGTTAGCCTGGTGTTGAGGGGAACATGTGCTTTGTCTTTCTAATTTCGACTTAGTCTTAGACAAGCATCAAGTCCCTGAGTCTCACCTGTTACTCGTTTTGGTGCCCCTGCCCCTCCCTGGTTTTATTTTCTCGTCCACTTGGCATTTCTACCTTTCTTCCAGGGACAGTTTCTTTCTTTCTTTTTTTTTTTTTTTGTCTTGTTCCTGTCCTTCCAGCATAGTACACTTAGTACTTCAGCACCCAATGATGACAGTGGTTGTTGCTTTTACCTCCACATATGAGACTTTTATTCCACATGGGAGAGACTGGAGAAAGAAACATGTGGCTTGCACACTGTTCCCACCACAGCCGCCATTCTCCTTCTCTTGTCAACAACATAGAGGACATTTTTTACAACTTTATCCAATAATTTCCATGAGCATTCAGCGGGGTTCAAGGCAAAAACACTGGAGAGAGTGTGAATGCCCCAATTTATTTGCCCCCCCACTGGGGCTTCACACACCTGTTCCAATGTGCTCCTGATGTCCCACAATTCTCAAGCTGTGCTAACTGCACTGTTCCTGGTATCCCACTGCCTCATAAGCCATTGCTCACGTCCAGGCTTTCCCTGCCCACATCTTTTCAGTTCAATGCATTGCAACCTCAGTCCTTAAGTAGACTCAAGGAATGTTGTTAATTTGTAGTTTGTCTGGCTTTTTCAATGTTCCCCCATAAGACTGGGAGCAACACACTTTATAGGGGTTTCATCCCTGAGAACATATCACAGTTCAAGAGTATATTATTTTTAATCTAATAGCATTCTCTCCTCCCATATTTTGCTTTTCCTCAGGTGAATATGAATATTTTTTCTTAAATATATTTTTATTGATTGTGCTATTACAGATGTTCCATTTCCCCCCTTTTTATTCCCCTCCACTCTGCACTCCCCCTCCCAGCATCATTCCTCCACCTTAGTTCATATCCATGGGTCATACATATAAGTTCTTTGGCTTCTCCATTTCCCATACTAATCTTAACCTCCCCCTGTCTATTTTGTACTTACCATTTATGCTTCTTATTACCTGTACTTTTCCCCCTATTCTATTCTCCCCCTTCCCACTCCCCACTGATAACCCTCCATGTGATCTCCAGTTCTGTGAGTCTGTTCCTGTTCTATTGTTTGCTTAGGTCATTTTTGTTTTAGTTTTGTGTTTTTTTTAAGGAACAGATAGTTGTTGATAGTTGGGAGTTTGTTGTCATTTTACTGTTTGTATTGTTTTATCTTTTTCTTAGATAAGTTGTAATAATATTTCACATAATAAGGGCTTGGTGATGATGAACTCCTTTAACTTGACCTTATCTGGGAAGCACTTTATCTGCCCTCCCATTCTAAATGACAGCTTTGCTGGATAGAGTAATGTTGGATGTAGGTCCTTACCTTTCCTGACTTTGAATATTTCCTTAGAGTTTCTTCTTGCCTGCAAGATTTCTTTTGAGAAATCAGCTGATAGTCTTATGGGAACTCCTTTGTACATAATTGTGTTCTTTTCTCTTGCTGCATTGAAGATTCTCTCCTTATCTTTAATCTTGGGTAATGCAATTATGATGTGCCTCTATGTATGCTTCCTTGGGTCCAACTTCTTTGGGACTCTCTGAGCCTTACTGGAGTTTGTGGAGTCTATTTCTTTTGCCAGACTGGGGAAGTTCTCCTTCATTATGTTTTCAAATAAGTTTTCAATTTATTGCTCTTCCTCTTCTCCTTCTGACAATCCTATGATTTGGATGTTGGAACATTTAAAGTTGTCCTGGAGTTTCCTAAGCCTTTCCTCATTATTTTGAATTCTTGTTTCTTCATTTCATTCTGGTTGAATGTTTATTTCTTCCTTCTGGTCCAAACCATTGATTTGAGTCCTTGTTCCTTCCTGTCACTGTTGGTTCCCTGCTCCTTTATTTCACTTTGCATAGCTTTCACTTTTTCCTTTATCTTATTACCATATTCAACCATTTCTGTGAGCATCCTGATTACCAGTGTTTTGAACTCTGCACCTGATAAGTTGGCTATCTCTTCATCGCTAAGATATATTTTTCTGGAGCTTTGATCTGTTCTTTCATTTGGGCTATTTTTTAATTTTTTTTGCCTTGATGCACCTGTTACATAGTAAGGGGTGGAGCCTTAGGTATTTGGCAGGGCAGGGCAACCCATATAGCTGTGTTGTGACACTGTATGTGGGGGAGAAGTCCAAGAGAGAACAATGCTGCTTGCTCTACTCTCTGCTGACTTTCAGTCACTTCCCCCACTACCCATAAGCAAATTTGGCCCTTCTGGTGCTGATTCCATGTGAGTGGGCTTGTGTACATTCTAGGACCCTCTGAGTCTCTCTAATGAACTCCTATGAGGCTAGGAGCTTCCCCTGACACCACAACCCCCACAGATTTTTTCAGTCAGAGGTTTTGAGGCTTTATTTCCCCACGCTGGAACCCTGGGCTTCACAGTTTGTCTTCCTCCCCAGTTGTTTCTCCAGGTTTATCTACATGGAAATGTGGGACCACCAGGTCCACGAGTTGCTGCCTTGTTCCTCATCCTTTTGGCCCCGGTGGCCCATCTCCACCCCTCCTACCTGTCTGGATGAGTGTTTCTTCTTTAACTCCTTGGTTGTTGGGCTTCAGTACAGTCTGGCTTTCTGACAATTCTGGATGTTTTGTTTTTAACTTTGTTGTTTTCCTTTTTTTGGTTGTGTGAAGAAGTTCAGTGTATATACCTATGCCTCCATCTTGTTCAGAAATCCCCCCATAAATTCTTTAATATTAGTGTGTCTGGTAATAAATTATATTCATAGTAATTCCCTTTCAGCACCTTCAATATCTTATTTCAGTATCTTCTGGATCGACTGTTGCTCTCTATGATCATACATTTCTCCTTCATAGGTTTTATTTATTTATCTAACATCTTGGAGATAACTTTTTTATTTGCTAAATCAGTAATTTTAATATTATGTGTCTTAGTATGGATTAGCTCTTGTTTATCCTGTCTTAGACATATTATGGTTTTGTTCTTGGTTAGCTGGATAACAGATTTTAAATCAGTTCTTAAAAAAATTGATATTGTTTTATTAAATATGTTCTTCCTTTAATTGTCTCTAAATTCCTAAATTTATTATTAGGAGTCTAATAGAACTTCATTTATCTTCTGTACTTAAAATTCCATTTCATTTTTGAATCTTTTAATTTCTTTGCAAAATTATATATTTCTGGGTATATGTATTTGAGAGTTTTTATTTCATTTATCTAATTTAAATTTAATTCTCCATTAATTGTATTTCTTATTTCAAAGACTATAATTTTGAAATCCTCAATATTGGAATTTCTTATTTAGCTTCATCAAAATAAAAATACAGCTATTTATATTTTATAGTGTCTTCTTTTCCACTTATATATTATTCTCTTTAGTCTTCTATCACTTTTTACATCATGGTCACAAGATGGTTGTTCTATAGCCAGTTTCAGTGTTCTAGCTGAGAATAAGATAAACTAAATTTCAAAGTGTGCACTTTTATCTTTTCAAAAAGCTATCTTAGCATTTAGACCCATTTGTGGCCTGAAGACTAATAGTGGATAAAGGAGGTGTGATTCATACTAGTAAGCTTCCTTAGAAAGAAAAATTTGGAAAAATCAAAATCTATGCCAACACATATTCCTCAAATTCCAACTACTGAATGTTTGCAGATGAAGATCTAGTCTTTATTAGCTGTTTTATTTATATAATAGTGCTAAACATATGGAGATAAACACATTTCTGTTTTTCAGTAATTTTAAAGACCATAGTAGAAATATGTATTCTCAAAAATTCTAAGCACAAGTGTAAGCAAAACAAAGAGAAAATGGGTTCAGAAAAGTTGATAGTATAATTTTAACATATCAATAATTTTACCACAATTATTTGACTAACTTTATATGTAAAGCAATACACAGATTGCTAATGGTATAATTATAATTAATAGTAGAGGAATCATAACATTTCTTTTAGGAATAAAAGCTCTCTGTAGAGTTAATCTATGAGTTATTACTTGTTAACATTATCAACAGCACAGTAAACTTTTCTTGCATTCGCAAATTTTGATATTTCTAAAAGTGAATGTATGTACTAAAATTTTAGTACAAATGCTCCTTCACTTAGTATGAGGCTGCATCCTGACAAATCAGTGCAAGTTCAAAATATTGTCAAAAATGCACTTCATACAACTAATCTACCAAACATCACGGTTTGGTAGCCTACCTCAAATGTGCCCAGAACAATAATAGCCTTCCTTTTCTTCTTAGTAGAAGTAGAAGATATAAATAGACATGATGTAATGCAAAACAAAATATATTATCCAAAAAATGCTGGCAACACAGTACACTGTAGAGTATTGGTTGTTTACTCTCATGATCATGTGGCTGACTGGCATCAGAATCATCATAAGACAGTGTCATACTGAACATCACTTGCCTGGGAAAAGATCAAAATTCAAAGTATGGTTTCTAGTGAATGCTTATCACTTTGACACCATCATAACATTGAGAAATTGTAATTTGAACCATTGTAAGTTGGGACCATCTCTACAAAGAATACAGTATCAATAAGCAATTGAAATGTAACATCCTCTGTTTTAGCAAGTTATACAAAAGCTATTCATTTGGTATGTATATTTTGTAGAAGCAAAGAGAATAGGTATAGTAGTTCCCCCTTATCCACTGGGGTATGGTCCAACCTCCCTCCCTGAGTGTTTGCTTAAAATTACAGGTAATACCAAACCATATATATGTGCATGTATTACATATACACCTATAGCATATACAGACATACATGCTATGTGTATACATATGTATCTGTGCTTTGTTTTTCCCTGTACATGCCTATGATAAGGTCTAATTTATACACCTGACAATTTCACAAATAGATTCATTCTTACAAGAGATCTTAGCAACCTCAGCATATGATTTTTTTCTTTCCTTACTACGTTGAAAACTTTCACCTTTTCACTTACAGAAAGCATTTCACAGCTTTTCTTAGGCATATCCAAAATGCCAGCATCTCTATCTTGCACTTTAGGGCCATTGTTAGGTAAATTAAGGGCTTCTTGAACACAAGGACTACAATACCAGGATAGTGGATGACCTAGATGGCTGCCAGGTGACTATGAGCAGGGAGCACATACAGTGTGGAGATGCTGGGCAGAGGGATTTTTCATGTGCTGGGTGGGATGGAGCAGGATGGTATGAAACTTCATCACACTTCTCAGAATGGTGACCGATGTAAAACTTAGGAGCTGTTTTTGGAATTTTCCCTTTAATATTTTCAGACTGTGGTTGACTGTGGGTAACTGAAAACTCAGGAAAGGAAAACTGTGGATGGCAGGGGGAGCTATTATATATTCAGTTGAAAACTCTACATCATGGCACACAATTCTGAAATAAAAGGAAATAACACTTGTAAGAAGTGAAGTTACTTTGACTGAAAGGTAAAAGAGAGAAAATTTTTGGTAGCAGAAAACAGTTAAGCTATCCTTAGAGAACTGTAACTTACATACCTGTGACTTACTGACACTTAAAAGAGAGATAATAATTTGTGTAGACAGTGAGTTTGGCAGAGCTATGAGGATAATATATCTCTTCAATCTCAAATATTATTTCATTTTTGATGCTAACTATTTCTTGCAACATTAACTTTTCATAATTTTTCCCCTCAATGACCTTGATCAATATGTGGGGAATAATGGGCTCCATCTTCCTATGTCTTAAATGGTTTGGTAATTTGTCTTGGAGAGATGTCAGTGAATAAATGTCCTCATCATTGCTTGAAAGTTGTATCTGCCTTAAGAAATAACGTTACCTTCGGCAGATGTGAATCAAACCAAAACCATGGATTATTTTAGTCTATAGAATATTTCAGATCACAAAATAGGCTATTTTCTGTTTTCATTGAGTAGGATTTTATGAAATCAATTTGCATAGTGGGGTCTATGAGGTATAGGCCAAGTAGTCTAACCCTAAGTTTGATTTCTCCACATTTAACATATTTATTTTTACATTTACATGTAAATGGCATCTACAATTTTCATGTTGTTAAATTCATTTAGCATGTGGCATATCACTAATTTCATTAGTCTTTGATAACCACATTGCCTTTAGGTGGTGTATTTTTTGCAATAGCTTTTGAGAGTCCTGTCTTCCTCCAGTATACAGGGAGCATTGCTGACAACCTAATTTTGAAATAAAAGTAGAGATGCTTTAGACTTCATTTCTTTGTCTTTATAACCATGCATCTCTAGCATGGTTCTAGAAGAGGCTTTAAAAAAAAAAAGATTTTATTTATTTATTTATTTATAGACAGAGGGGAAGGGAGGGAGAAAGAGAGGGAGAGACACATCGATGTGTGGTTACTTCTCACACACCCCACACTGGGGAACCTGGCCTGCCCTGACAGGGAATCGAACTAGTGACCCTTTGCTTTGCAGTCAGTGCTCAATCTACTGAGCCACAGCAGCCAGGACAAAAAGAGGCTTTTTGAATCTTCTATGGAGCAAGAACCTTCTTTTTTCTTACAGTCTCCACAGAAAATGGACTGTCTCTCTATCCCCCAACACATTGGACAGGAAAGATCAGGATAGTTTCTGGGTAACACCATTAAACATTCTATCATCTCTTTCCTCTTTAGTACCCCATCAACAAAAAACATGCCACAGAAAACATTTTGAGTGGTGTCACTAATAAATTGACAGCAAAGCTAGTGCCTCTTCTGTGGCTCTAGGAAAGCCTGCACCAATGTGTTCTCAGTGACATATATTTTGACAGTGTGCAATAGTACAATTGTTCTGTTCTGATCATCAAAATTGACCTCTCAGATTTAATAAATACCATTAGGCCCCACAAAACTTTTATATGCCTCTGGTATACCTCTAATGCCCATGAGCATAGGAAGAATGAATAAATCCAAAATAATCATGAAATTAGAAGTTGGCAGAGCTTTAAGATTCAGCTACTTCAATTTCTTTCTGCTAAAGATGAAGAAATTAAGGCCCAGAGAAGTTCAGTCACATGCCTGAAGTCACAAAGCTTGTTAGCTGCAAAACTGTATCAGAATTCTGGTGTCTAAATCTTGAACTAGTATTCTTCTGAATATACTACTCTACGCCTTAAAAAGGAGTGACGTAAAGAGGAACGATGCAGTAAAGGAGTGAATGCTTTGGGATTGGGTGGATGGAGACTTAATTTTAGTCCTGACACTCAGAGACTCACTTAATAAAAAATCTGTTAAATGGCAATGATATGTGCTTGAAAGGCTGGTTCTGAGGGAGTGTATGGGAACCTCCTAAAAAATGACAATGGCCCAACTGGCAGCTATGCTGTGTTGTTCTGTAAAATCTTTGCCGCTTACTGCAGATCTTAAGTTATTTATTTATATTTAATTTGTTATTTCCAAACAAATATAGGGATAATAGGTATCTGACTACCAGCAGCCTTAAGGAGGCTCCTATAAAGAATATTCCCTTGCTTAATTTGTTTAAGTCATTGGACCATCAGTGGAAGATATTCAAAACAAATTTCACTAATGCCTACACCCAACCAAAGAAAGGTCTACTAAATCAGAACTATTACTGTCTTATATACATGCAAAATCTCTCTCTATATATATATCTATACATATACACACATACACATATGTATATAAACTGATTGAAAAAAACATACATATGTAGTTATATATTTTTTCAATCCGTATATCTCAAAGGACTATGTTATATTTTGATCCATTAGCTACCACCATGAATGTTACTATTCTCTCTATATATATTATTAATTATATATAATCTATTATCAATTAGGTTACATGTTTTATAGTATATACCATCTGTATCATGTTATAAATTATGAACATAATTTTTTAACAATATATGATATCCTCTAAATAAACCCAGACTTTTTAATTTTATTTTTTTATTTTAGTTGTTGTTCAAGTACAGTTTTCCACCCTTTCCTCCCATCCCAGCCCATCCCCCAGCCCTCCCCACCTTCTTTCCATTTCCAGCCCCCCCCCCTTGTTTTTGTCCCTGTGTTCTCTATACTTGTTCCTGTAAACCCTTCCCCTTTCCCCCTGAAATTCCCTCCCCTCTCCCCTCTGGTCACTGTCAACCTATTCTCTATTTCAGTGTCTTTGGTTATATTTTGCTTGTTTGTTTGTTTTGTTGTTTAGGTTCCTGTTAAAGGTGAGATCATATGGTATTTCACCACCTTGCTCATTTTGCTTAGCATGATGCTCTCCAGCTCCATCCATGCTGTCACAAAGGGTAGGAGCTCATTCTTTCTTTCTGCTGCATAGAATTCCATTGTGTAAATGTACCATAGTTTTTTTTATCCATTCATTTACTGATGGGCACCTTGGTTGCTTCCAACACTTGGCTACTGTAAATTGTGCTGCTATGAACATTGGGGTGCATAGGTTCTTTTGGACTGGTGTTTCAGGGTTCTTAGGATATAATCCTAGCAGTGGAATTTCTGGGTCAAAAGGCAGATCCATTTTTAGTTTTCTGAGAAAATTCCATACTGTTTTCCATAGTGGTTGTCCCAGTCTGCAATCCCACCAACAGTGCACTAGGGTCCCCTTTTCTCCACAACCTCTCCAACACTTGTTGTTTGTTGCTTTGTTTATGATGGCCATTCTGACTGGTGTGAAGTGGTATCTCATTGTGGCTTTAATTTGCATCTCTCTGATAGCTAGTGATATTGAGCATCTTTTCATGTGTCTCTGGATCCTCTGTATGTCCTCCTTGGAGAAGTGTCTGTTCAAGTCCTTTGCCCATTTTTTAATTGGGTAGTTTGTCTTCTTAGAGTGGAGTCGTGTAAGTTCTTTATATATTTTGGAGATTAAACCCTTGTCTGAGGTATCATTGGAAAATATGTTTTCCCATACAGTTGGTTCTCTTTTTATTTTAATACTGTTTTCTTTAGCCATGCAGAAGCTTTGATGAGATCCCATTTGTTTATTCTTTCCTTTATGTCCCTTGCTTTAGGACCCTTGTGTTTTTTCCCCTTGATGTTGGTTTCTAGTTTCAGTCCCTTGTGGTTGGAGAAAATGCTTGATATGATTTCAATTTTCTTGAATCTGTTGAGGCTTGTTTTGTGTTCTATCATGTGGTCTATCTTTGAAAATGTCCCATGTGCATTTGAAAAGAATATGTATTTAGTTTCTTTAGGATGAAGGGATATATATACACACATATACACATATACATATATGCATATATATACATATACATATATACATACATATATATATATATATATATAGTCAGTTAAGTCTATTTCATCTAGTACATTGTTCAATGCCACAATATCTTTGTTGATATTTTGTTTGGAAGATCTGTCCATTTTTGACAATGGGGTATTAAAATCCCTAGTATAATTGTGTTGCTGTTAATATCTTTCTTGAAGTCCTCTAAGATTTTCTTTATGTATTTGGGTGCTTCTATGTTGGGTGCATATATATTTATAATGTTTACATCTTCTTGGTGGATTCTTCCCTTGAGTATTATGAAGTGACCTTCTGGGTCTCTCTTTATGGTCCTTTTTTGAAGTCTATTTTATCTGATATGAGTATCGCTACCACAGCTTTTTCTTCCTGTCCATTTGCTTGGGAAATTTGTTTCCAGCCCTTCACTTTGAGTCTGTGTAGGTCTTTTGTCCTGAGATGGGTCTCTTGTAGGCAGCATATGTGTGGGTCGTGTTTTCTTATCCATTCTGCTGTTCTATATCTTTTGATTGGAGCATTTAATTCATTTACATTTAAGGTGATTATTGATAGGTACTTATTCATTGCCATTTTTGTACCTGTGTTCTTGTCTCTCTCTTCCTTTCCTTAAAGCAGTCCTTTTAGCATCTCTTGCAGAGCTGGTTTTGTGCAGGTGTATTCTTTTAGACTTCTTTTGTCTGGGAAGCCCCTTCTTTGGCCTTCTATCTTGACTGAGAGCCTTGTTGGGTAAAGTAGTCTTTGTTGCAGGCCTCTGGTTTTTATTACTTTGAATATTTCTTGCCATTCTCT